>VZTI01000339.1:663873-693940 GCA_013397865.1 Struthidea cinerea | reverse complement strand
AATTAATTAATTTAAGAGATTTTGAGAAATAAAGCATTAATTTTGCTGTAAGAAGGGAAACCCAAAAGCATCCCAGCATCCACTGCACTGACCCAGAGGACTGTTTTTTCTTTACTTCAAAACTCTGCAATCCATGTCTTGGGGTGACTTTATGATGCTGTATCCCCTATTGCAGTCACCCGAAGACATCCATTTAGCTTGGAGTCTGTTAATCAGATTCACCTCCCACTCGCTTACAGGAGAGGAGTTTGTGATGGAAGCATGTGTTATTGCATGTAATTCATCTCCTTTTCATTTCCCCCATCAATAGTACTACAGTCACTGTATTTTGCCATCAGGAGTGTCTGTGAAAGCTAGAGAAGCCCATGGAGTAGAAGTGTAACCCTGGGCCAACTCACGGGACCTGCACTGCAAAGATCTCAGGGTGTTGTTGGAGTGCACTAATCTGCTGCCAGTGGCATCGTAAGGGAAATATAAGAAGTATTTGAGGCTCTCTTAAAGGTATAGCTTAAAAAGACAGTGCATCAGAGATGCTGCTGTTTTGTGGGCTGGGCTGAAAAAAGGCCTTTCTTCACATTTATTCCCAGTAAGTCTTCCTCAGAGAGTGTGACTTTTTCATCTAAAAAGGAAAAGTAATGACTAATGGATTCTTTAGCTTGATGGCTTTCAGGTTTGGGAGGGTATCTTCTTGCGTTAAGGCCAGACTGAATCCCAGCAGCTTCAGTTTGCCACAATCATAAAACAGAGCTTAAAACTACTGATGAGAAACTGAAAAAAAAAGAAAAAAGAAAAAGCAGTCTACAGCTTCTTAGCTTCTTTTTCTCTCCCTTCATCCTTATGGGCCGATCAAGAAAGTTGTGGTCTGTGTAAATGGAAGATATTCCATAAATACATTGAGTGGAGCTTACAGTATCCCAAAGGGGCTATTCATCAACTCCAACAGGACTATGCACTGGGAGGCCTTCATCAAATTAAAAAAAAAAAAAAAGAGAGAAAGAAAAAAAAGGAGCTAACCACATTTGGTTATCTCTGATTTCAAGGAGTTAATGGAGAAATGTTAAGCCTTCACTAGATTTCTAAAAAGTGCTCCAAAGCCCGATGTCTCTTTCCCCCCTAACTAAAGGAGACATCCAAAAATTTCTACAAGTACTGTCTTGCACTAGAAGTACATTTTAATTACTTTTACATTACATGGGATTTAAATAACATTTTTGTACTCATTTAGAAAAAGCTATTAAAATCTAGACAGAGCAATTCAATACTCCACTGACAGTTTCAAATACCATTGGCATGTACTAGTGTCCATTCTGCCTGAGCTTCAGAAGAATTTTTGTAATTAAATTTAAGATTCTTTAGGGACTGTAGAGTGAAAAAAAAAATTGGTCAAGTTTCAATCTTATGAAACACTAAACATTTTCAAGACAGATTGAGTGTCCTCAGTTTTATCTGAATCCAAATGAAAGCTGATGGTGCTCAGTATCTATCAGAACTGCTCAGCACTTTGCAGGGTTAAGTCCCTCAAGAATACTGACAAGCCTTTAGAAAACACTCTAATAAATGACCTCAACCATGACCTGGAGGGACTGTTTCTTGTGAGGCCAGAGATAATTCAGCCTCTGTGTGAATTCACACTTGAGACTTTCCTGACCAGAAATGGTCAAGTTCTGCAAATTACAAGTTAGTGGTCAGGTTTCAAGATACAAATTACTGTCTGTTAGGAAGAAAGAGCTATAAATGAATTTTATTTGGAGTTGAACTATGGTAAAAAAAAAAAAAGGATATTCTATCTGCTGTGCCACTGTTCTCAGGAGACTTCCAGCTCCAATTGACAAGGTCTGGAAAAGAAGAACCTAGTTATATTGACTCCACACTATACTAGAACTTTTGCATTGAATTAATCGCTGATCTGTGGAGCATGCAAAGAATAGAGACATTTTAAATTTCACTGAAGTTTCACTTTTTGTATATAGAGCTGAAGGTGAAACTAAGCATACAAGTTGTAGAAATCAACTCAAATTTGTGGAAGTTACTAAGACAGTTCTGAAGCTGTCAGATCTGAAGATCCTTCTACAATCACAAATGAAACCCAGCATTATGCACTTCCTGATCCTTTATGCACTAGATCCTAGTGCACCACTATGCACTAGCCTGATCCTTTATAGTCTATGCGGCCTGATGGTATTAATCTCAGGGTACTCAAAGAGCTGGCTGATGTCATCGCAAGACCTCTCTCAATGGTTCTTCAGCAGTCTTGGGAATCTGGAGAGGTCTCAGTCAACTGGAAGCTGCTAAGTGCTCCAATTTTCAAGGAGAGCAAGAGGGATGATCTTGGTAACTATAGGCCTGTCAGTCTCACTTCAGTGCCTGGTAAAATTATGGAGAAAATAATTCTGGAAGTTATTGAAAAACACTTGAAGTAATTGGTCACAGCCAGCATGGCTTCATGAAGGCAAAGTCTTGCTTGTCAAACTTAATTTCTTTTTATGACAAGGTTACCCACTGAGCTGACCAAGGCAAGCCACATGTAATCTTTTTGGATCTCAGTAAAGCTTTTGATACCATCTCTCACAGGATCCTTCTGGACAAAATGTCCAGCCCACAGCTGGATGAACACATCATGCAGTACATGAGCAACTGGCTCATGGGTTGGGCACAAAGGGTTGCAGTGAATGGGGTGACATCAGATAACCAGTTACTAGTGGGGTTCTACAGAGGTCCATCCTCAGCCCTGTGCTCTTCAACATCTTCATAAATGACTTGGACACAGGATTGGAAGGAATACCAAATAGGTTTGACAATGCTACTAAATTGGCAGTAGCTGTTGACTCCCTCTAAGGCAGAGAGGCCCTGCAGAGAGACCTGAACAAATCAGAGGGCTGGGAAACAGCAACCGTATGAAGTTGAACAAAGACAAGTGCCAGACTCTGCACTTTGGACAGGGCAAACCTGGATGTATGGACAGACTAGGGAATGGGATGCTGGAATCTGGGCGTTCTGCTTGGTGAAAAGCTGAATATCAGTCAGCAGAGCCCTGGCAGCCAGGAGGGCCAACTGTGTCCTGGGATGCATCAGGATCATCTATGATCTCCTGATCCTGATAAATAGCTCAGAAGTGAAGGGTGACAACTTCTAAACATCACATCTCTGCTGTGCAGAAGGACTTTGGGAAGAATACCATGCAGGTAGAGCTTTGATGGAAAGTTAGATCAGCAGGATGTAACTGTCAAGCGAGAACTGATCAAAGAGGCAAGACTGAAGAAAACAGTTTGTTGAAAGTATGCTTAGGCTGGGAACCATAATGACTGCAACTGGGCAGAAATTTGGCCTTGCTTTTTCTCCCAGAGGCATTGTATCTATCCCAGTATTAATTATTTCAGCTTCTGACACACTGGTACATGTTCTGTCAAGAGAAAGAACCTCTTTTCCATCAGCTTCCCCCATTCAGAGAGATACCTTTTGTCTAATGCTGACCCATCCATATCACTTTAACTGGATGCAGTAAAGAATGGTGGCACTGCCAGAAGGCAAATTGCTACACTTTTTATAGCTTAGCTTGTATGATTAAATCTCGCAGAATCAGAGTACTACAGCATATAACGAACTTGCATCTTGTAAAATGAAAGGGACAGCCAAGTGACAGAAGGCAGTGGCTTAATATGACACTGCATTATAATGCAGTTCTGGATAATAAAATTCAATTGAAATTATTTGGATGGAAAATGTTCGATCATATGCAAGTTTTTCTCCAGAAAAAATGTTGACTTGGCTGTGCTGAAGCTTAGTAGAAAAGGACAGCTTTCCTTTATATCTTCCCTAGGAAATAAAGACAGGAAAAGTACCTGCAATTTCTGTACCAGTAGAAGTGCCAATCATTCAGAAATTGACAAATGGAGTTCGAAAATATTTTTCAAATTACATTCATAATGATAGTATGAACATATAGAAAAAATAAAAATGGTTGAAGTAATAGAAAATTTCATAAATATTTCATGAATATTTTATCCAGGTTTGTGGGTTTTTTCTTTACTTAGATTTTGATTTTTTTTTTCTGTTGCTGCTGGGGAAATTTTGAAATATTCTAACAGCTTTCATGCCTTATTCTTTTCTGCTAGTCTTGAGGACTTCCATAAACCCAAATGATACTTTTCTTTTACCAGGGACTTAAGCACCATAAAAGATAAAAAGTAATTTGAAAAAGGCTCCAGATCTAACTGGGCAGACAAGGATACAAGAAGAAAACTAGGATTATATAGAGAAGCTTTTATAGAAAAGCAACTAAGAATGCATGAACAAGACTGCCTTTTGGAGATAAAGAAGTGTGAAGTTATATTGAGTCACACAGACTTCATGAATTTCCTGACTCTTTTTGAAGAAAACAGCAAAAGGTCCTTTGTTCGATACAAATAATAAAATAACAAGAATTACTGCTGTGGAGAAAGGGTGGGACAGGACTCCAGACATGGCTTCAACAATGATCTGAATGTGTTGCTTCAGTTTTCAAGCAACGATGCAGATGTAGAGCCTAAAGGGCAAGGTTATAGAGTGAATGCAAATGAGATTTTGTAACGGACACCTCTGAAGCAAAACCAAAACTGAAAGAGACAAGCATGCTCAAATCACAAGGTAACTGCCACCCCAATTTTTATTTTTTTTTAAATTGGCCTGTTAAACAGTAAGCCTGGTAACAATCTGTTAATCAATCTGTCAAGCTGTGGGAGCACTGAATTACTGGCAAAGTTTGAATGTGGCTGCCAGAGATAACAGGGGGAAGTGTGATCCAGGCAAAAAAAGGACATTTGAGTGATCTCATGAGGACTTTAAAGGAAAGAGTAATTGAGGGCATGCAGCTACATGCAGCTGACTAATAAAAAGGGAACAGAGTTTCTTCACAGGTACTGTGTGACAGAACATCCACAAATCTTCCTTTGATTTTGTCAACAATTTCTTAGAAAAGTAAGACAGTTTGTATTCAAGAAAACATTTGTTATGATGCTACAACAGAAATTACTAGGAATTTTAAGAGGAATCATACTTTTAGGCTCAGTCATGTCCCAGAACAGAGTATGGAGAACTTTTGCTATTTTCAAATCTTCTCCTCTGTGGTGAGTAGGACTTCTTTCCCAGTGATTTTCTCAGAAACAAAATCTCGATATTTTAAATACATCTTCAGGATCTCCAAGAGAATATAGTGCAGAGATGGTTGAAAATGGGACCTGTAATTAGTTAGGACTAATATGACTTTTAGAAAAAAAACTTTGAAAGACAGCTACAAAGGCCAGAGATGATGGTTGCAATTATATTTATATTACTGGCAATCTAACCTGTGATCAGAAGAGACTTTAAATCCTGAGTACAAAGAAGAAATATCCAAGAACAAAGATGCCAATCAGGAGTGATACCCAGCTTGGCAAACATTACAAACGCACCAGAGTTGAAAAACTCTGTCCTGAGAGATAAGCGTAACAGGTGAAGCAGTTATCTATTGCACAGTACCAAACATGCCAGGTCTGACGGCAATGAGCACACAACCCCTGAAATGGAAATTCGTGAAGTGTGACCACAGCTGGTGGATCTCACAGACCTATGGTGACACCGTCAGTGCTTCTGACAAATTCAGAAATCCCTTGACCCCTTCTTGACTGGCATGAGAGATGGTGACCAGTATCCAGTCATCCCAGTGGTCTGTGCACTTTTCTCCCTAAGGTCTCAGGAGCTGCAACAGCCTGGGTCACCCTGTGAACTCTAAGAAGCATGATATTCCTACTGTGCAATCTGTCTTGTAGCACAAGAAAAGAGACTAGTTTCAAGAAGAGCAGAAACCTGTTTTCAAACAAGAATCTCTGGAGAGAAGACTCCACAAGGGCTCAAAAATAAAAAATGAATGTCAGTCTGAAATCAAAATAAGATGCAAAGCCCTTGACAAGGAAGTTTTCACAGGAAAAGTGACAAGAAAACATTTAGCTAGACACCATATGAGCTGAGGGCTACTAGACTGGCCTGGTGCACCTTAATGTGAAAAAAGTCAGCCTCAGTCATCTATTAAATCTGTAAGATAACTAAAGGAAGTTAAGACATCAACACTGGGCCTCATCTACTTGAGTACTACAATGCAGTGTTTCTTACTGCTTTGCTCTATCACAACCATTACAAGATATAGAGTGCTATCTTCCTAAATTTGCCCCTACTGTTTGGTTGGAGGCAATGAGATATGATATCTGTGGTGCATATACAGGACAAAGAAATTGTGCTTAAAAAGTATAAATGGTCAGGACAATCCATACAGGCATGCTTGTAAAGTCCACCTCCTTTCTGTTCCTTCCTAACAATTGACCAGTGAAGAACATGGATTCACACACAAACAAAAAAAATCATGCTCACCTATTGATTTATATATATATGTATGCAGATGTACTCATAAATGAACGTACAGAAACTCAATCAAGCAAATCCTAAAGAACATGAAATTTCTTATAATGTTGCGGGTAAAGCATTATGTTTTGCATCATGATGCTAATGCAAATTCCAGTATACTATAATGTGAAAATGCAAATACTGAAGTGAGGTCATATGGAGCAAGTTATCAAATCTAGGCACATTGAATTTTATGAATAAGCACATGAAGCAATTCCAGCCAAATTATAAGCTGGGTAATTCTTTTCCAACTGCCTATATTTTCCTTGAGATTTGAAACGGATGCAGAGTTCTTTATTTCCTAGGCTAAACCATTCTGGCTGTGAATTTTATGCTCATGAAAGATGCCAGATTGGTGGCCTGGAGGCCAAAATCCCCTTTAAGCACCGAACAGAGTATGTTACAGGCAGAAGCAGTGCAAGTTCTCTTCATTCTTCCAGTAACACTGTTCAAACATGGTCAACTGCTTTTTGAGGGTTATAGCATATTTCACAGAATCACATAGAATCATTTCAAGACAGACTGGAGTGAATCAGGCACAAAAGGTATATATGACAAATATTATGATGTTAAATATAAATTAAATACCTTTGAGAAAGATGGATATTTTAAACATTATGGCAACTTATGGTTAACCTAAGTGGACTGGAAGATTAAGCACGATCAGCTGACATAAGGTTAAGTGGCCCTTATCTATAGTAATGTGTATTTCTCCAAATCATCTTATTTTATGGGTGTTCTTTAGTGATATGATTTTTCCATTTTTCCTAAAGCCCTTAGTACCTATTAAAACTTGAGATTCTCCTGAAATATTGAACAGCATGCTATTTCAATTAATACAAATTAGAAGCAGAGGAGTGCAAATAATTGGTAAGGGAAGCAAAAAGTATTAATGAAATTCCCTGATCAATAGGTATTAATTGCAGAAATAAATACTTCTTGTCCCAATTAGCTTATAAATCAGGTATAAAAAGAACACCAGCAATACATCAGGTCAAATTCTATTTGGAATTTTTATGTCAGCAATAATGAAAGAAAAAGAGCAAACATGCATTATAGCTACTTCTGTTCAGTATTTTTTCTGTACAAAAGAAAATGGGAGACTGCACACATGCTTTATAATGGATTACTTTCAAGTTTAACAATAACTACAGATGTTACTTGCCATTACGTACCTACGTTAAAAAAACCCAGGTCAAATGCATTTTTTCAAACATTTTAAAGGAGCTGACTTCAGTGCTCTGTTACCACTCAAGTGCTGGTTTTTATATTCATAAAATAAAGAGAAAATTCAGATTATTAGAAAAAACCCACTTAGTTTTGTTACACTCCATCTGATTGCTAAAGATTCAGTTATGCCAAACAACCTTTCCTGTTGAAAACAGGTACAGAAGATACGAATTTATTGCACATTGGGGACTGCTTAGAACAGTGCAAATCCTTTTAATTCCACCAAACCTTCCAGTGTCTCAGTACTACAATCTGAATACATTACATGGAATATAATTTTTAATCATTATGGTAACTGCTAAAGGCAGTGAAAGTTTGGTGTCATAGTGATGCCATGATGATTTTTTGCCTTTTGTTTTATACCTTTTTACAACTTCTGTATTCTTAGTGCTTTTTGCCTACATTCTTGGGGTTTTTTGTCAAGCTAGGAGACTAAACATTTTAGAAGCTTCGTAGTTAGGGATCAGTGTGCCCTAGACTGCAAGGTGCTCTCCAGAACTCACTTTGTAAACTGAGATAGAACCATCCAGGGGAAGGTTCCTTGGGGAGGGGGGCTCACTCGAGCCTCTCACTGGGGAATCTTTGATAGATATGCTAATTAGTAAGACCTACAATGTTATACCAGATCTTTTGTGTGGGGTCATTGCGGTGGGCATTAAGGTGCATTTGACCTGGACGTGGTGCACCTAAGGATCCTTAAATAAATACAAAGGTAAAATCCCTTTTTCCCTTCTAACCGTGTTTGACTCTTGATTTTAAGACCAGGAAAAGGCATCAATAGAAGTAATAGTAATAATATAGATCACTTAGGCAGAGTGCCCATGACAATGAACTGTGACAATGAACTGTGTAAGTGACCTGTCTTAATTAATTGCTAACCGAACTATGTAAGTTCTGCTCAAGTGTCTTAGCACTGTGGAGACCAACGCAATACACCTTTCAACAGAGAATATCTGTCATACTCACAGTATGTGGCGTTTTGCCCCAGGGGAAAAAATTAAGAGGTCACATTAATTAACAAAATGAGTAAAGCTCTCTGTATTGTATTGCAAAGGGCTAACAAACTGGTGCTTTTTCTGTCTATCAAACTATCCCTTTTTGTTTGTTTACTTGTTAGTTTGTTGGGGTGTGGGGGGGTGTTTGTTGTTTTTTGGCTTTTGGGCGGGTTTTTTTGAAGGTTTTCAAGCAGAAACACAAAATCATAAAGGTTTCGGGAAAAATACAAGAATAATTTAACCTAGGGAGACTCTTCATTGGTGAAAAACGTATGAAACTCAAAGAATTAACCATCGAAAAAGAATGTTAATATGTAATTTTAATCATGTTTTCCAAGTCTCTACAGTAAGAGAGGGCATCAGATAGTAAAAACATCTCTAAGTAACAGACAAACATGACACGCTGTCTAACTCAAAGTCCTGGTCTGTTTCCTTCTCTGGTGTGAAAGAATCATTTGCCCTAATGAAATAACCCTTGCTTACTGTCTAAATTCCTCTTCTCAGCTGCAGTTCTCTTGAAGGCATTTTTGGCTTGAAAATGACTGAAATATGGAGACAAAAGTGAAGGGTAGAATCTGTCTCTCCCTTGGTCTTAGGCAATAGGTCAGCAAACACTGACCTCTTAGCAAATAGCTAATTAAGTATCCTTCAAAAAATCAACAATGAAAAAAATGCCCTTGAAATTTAGCTTATTTGTCTTTTTTATATTGATACATGTACAAGCAGACAAATATTTTATGTTATCCTAAACAAAAGTGTGCAGAAAATGTATACTGGAACTTACCAATGCTGAAATCACATAGAGAGTATGAGATAGCCTGTATCTGAAACACTTTAATATATTGAACTATGGATGATGATGTTTTACTATAATAAATACCCCTAATGTTTTATATGGCAAGTGACTTCATCTTATATGGATCCCCTGGACTGTCCCAACTTCCAGTTAAAGATATACTCTTTCACCTCTAAATAGATTACACCTTCAGCAGGTGTTTGAAATAGGCAGAGACTTGTAGCCTCATAAAGGGGTAAAAGGGGGAGGATTGGTCAGACATGGAAAGTGAGAGCTGGTAATTATGTTCATGTGACACACAAGAGATGTTATAGCAAAGCTGACTAAAGCTGAGCAGTCCTCTTCAATGATGTCACTCTGTTCTTGCTTTCTATAAAGTTATGATTAATAAAAGGCAAGGATTATTACAGTAACTTACTCTTAGTGGGCAAGGGGTGACATCAACAGCAGCTGAGCAAACTGACCAAACTTCGTTGTGTGTTGCTGAGGGTTTTTTTCTCTAGCAATGACTAACAAGGGGCTAACAGCGTCTGACAGCACAAAGGGCCCTTGAAATGAAGGACACTTCTGGTGGAACTTCTGAATAGGAGCCACCCTTTTAACTCTTCTGCTTCATTTTATGGTTGCAACATGTTTCTTTTGGCCTGCAGCAAGCTCTTCCCATTCTCTGTTAATTCAGTGCACAAAAACTCAAAACTGGTCAAAAGCTATCCCAATGGTCTTTCCAACATAAAGCTGCACGATCCACATTTTCTGCCTCATCTACTGGTATTGTGATAACTATTTTCTTCATTGCAAATTACAGAACATCTTTACAAAAGCAGCTTATGCATCTTTCGAGCATGGATTTTACCAGCAACAACACAAAAAAGTTAGACGTATTATGGAGAACACTGATCCTCTGGTTCATCTGTGGGAGAATGCTGTGTTTAATTACATTTTCTTTTTTCACATTGATAGAGACTTATAACAATCCTGTTTGCTATTTAACCTCTGCAAATTTTCCCTCACTAAAATTATACTTGGCCACCTGGAAGTATTTACCAATGGAACTGAAATGCTCATGTGAAAAGACTACCAGTGTAAATTGAATTCTTACCCCTATGGAGTAACAGCACTTACACAGTGCAGCCCAGGATATAACTACAGGGTGCTCTGAGAGAAGGTCAGATACTTTGATCTCTTTACCCTCAAACTAACTTTTTTGTGTGAGGTGTACAGCTTTTGCACTGATAGCATAAAGGGCATATGACATTACTTTCAACTTCTCTGTCCCACAGGCACTACGACAACAGTTCCAACGGGGAGCTGCAGAGGCTAGACATTACATTACCAAAATGTTCCCCAAGCTAGGACAATTCAAATGCCTTTTCTGAATATTATTAAACAAAAGATAGAGTATGAAAGCTAACCATTTTCTTGTCCAAACAGTAATAATGTAGTACTTCTCATTTGCACAAAGACATCTTGAGAGGGAAGCAAACAGAATTTTCTAAACTGAATCAGTGAATAAATGATCCCAGTGGTAGTATCTGGAAACTCATGCAGAAGATGAGCTGAGAAGTACTACAGATACTGACGTGGTCAACCACAGACCAGTTAACTGTATTCTAAACATTTTCTGTCTGAGGCTTTGTGCATCTTGGATTGTTTTTACAGTTCATAAGTAGGTAGCAACATATTTTAGCAAGTAGGAAGAAAAGTTTGGGAACCACCGTAGGTTCCCATTTTAATCCTGACCACAGACTTCTTTGGTAGCCCTGAACAGCAAACTCCCACCTCATATCTTCAAAGTTAAAAAAGTGACATACCTGTTTCAAAGGATTTAGTGATTAATCAGCTGATTTCTTTTAAAAAAAAATATATATACCAAGTATTCATGCTACCAGAGATCAGTAATTTTTATCCCTTATACTTAGCTTCACTTTTCAGTTAGAACACATTTAAAAGACAATTTAGATTTTGTGCAGTTCATACTGCATGTTAGCCTGTTACTGAATCTCAGAATATGCTTGGGGACAACTAACTTTTTTTTTTCTGGGATGACCAGATTTTCAGCGCATGACTAAAAAAGGTCTTACATCTGTAATTCTTGTAATTTATGTCCAAATATATCTATATTTGCATGTCCAAATAGTTCATTGTATGTAGAAATCAGGTATTCAAATACCTAACTCTTCCTTAAGCAGTTATTTCATGTCTGTGAGCTGGAGGGCTCAAATGAATCTACTGAGGTGGCTTTTACACAAAAGAATCACCTCCTGACTTTCACCCCTCTTTCTGAGTCAGATGTCGTTCTGCAATTCCAGCCTCACAGCCTGTTTCCGTTTACAGATGCTGACATGCTGCAGACTTCCCATAAATATTAGGACATCCGGCCATACCTGGGCAATTCAGACCAGCTTTGCAACTAGACAGCAGAAGCAGTCTTTCCCAGTGATTCAGCTTTGAGACTGTGAGAGAGCAGTCTAATGTATACAGAAGATGTTTTCTTAACTTTTCATCTTAACCAGAGCTTGACGTGCTACTTCAACATCACTGGCTGAGGAAATGTTTCCAATTCCCTATGATCAAAGTTAACCAATAATCTGATACAGTGTTTTTGGTCTTAAAACCACTCACCAAAATGACTGTGAGGTGTCTGGATTGAGCTTTTATATTTGACACTTTTCTCTGTTCTAGTGCAGCAGTTCCAACCCAACCTGTGTCAGTTGTGATTAAACATGGTTATTCACAAGACTTCCTTTTGTCTATGGTAGATTTCCTTTGAAATTGGTGGCAAAAGATGGGCTTTTCTGAAGGTGACTCAGGGCAGGAACAGTTACATCTTGCTCTGAATCACCTTCAGGAGCTTTCTTGTTCTTTCCATAGCATGGAGACAGGAGTGCCTCACTACCACATAAGGACACTTCCTGAATAGTCCCACTGGTGGTCCATCTAACCCCTTTTTCTCATTCTAACATTGGCAACAGTAGATGATATTTGGAGAGAGAATGTGAGCCTGGCCGCTCTCTGCAGGCCTATCCCTTCAAGATCCCCAGCATCTGCAATTGTTGTATTAAG
The DNA here is from genome assembly GCA_013397865.1 of Struthidea cinerea. Lineage (NCBI taxonomy): Eukaryota > Metazoa > Chordata > Aves > Passeriformes > Corcoracidae > Struthidea > Struthidea cinerea. The sequence continues at coordinate 681,445 of VZTI01000339.1, read as the reverse complement.
GATGTTAAAGGATATGTACCTGCCTATTCCCTCTGGTAGGTTTTAATGGACCTTCTTGAGTCTTCTGATACTGTCTGCCTCCGCAGCGTCCTGTGGCAACAAATCCCAGAAGCTTAGTCTCCATTGTGTAAGCACTGTATCTGTTTTAAATCTTCTCCTACTAGTTTCAACACATTCCCCCTAGTACTGCAGGATTTGGTGGATAACAGGTTGGCATTCACCTTATCTACCATCTTCATGGTTTTCTAATCCCCAAGTACATGCTCTTTCAGCCTTCCCTTCTCCAAGCTGCCTTTCAGTTTCTTGATTAAGCAGCTGCTCCAAAACCTTAATAGTTTTAGTGTCTCTTCTCTAACTGTGCTATGTCCTGCTTGAGATGCGGAGGCCAGAACTGCAGACAACATCCACTTTATGGATGCACCAAATATATAATGGCAAAATGGTGCCTTCTGTCTTGCTCTCACACTATTCCTAACAACACCCAATTTTTTGTTGGCTTTTTGAACTGTGACTGCATATTACATTTTTAAGTTTGGAGACCTCTAAATGATACATCCAAGACTCATCTCTCCCTAGTCTACAGATACCCCTCATGAATACTTACCTGAGTGTCATTTCTACATTGGCTATTTGCTGATTTGTATGAAAGGATTCACTTCTTTCAGCTCAGCTCCTACTCAAAGCAAGACACTATAACAGGCAGCTCTCCTGAACGTCTCCAGAACTTGTTGAACTGAGGGCTTGAGCAAGTCTCTGTGTACCCAAGAACACGGGTGAGGAAGATTGTCCTGTGGCTGTCCCTGCTGTTCTGTCCTGTGAGCGAGCAGATTAAATTATTGTTCAAAGCTGTCAATTTGACTCTGATCACGTGAGATAAATTCAGTTTAAGAGGCAAAAAAAGAACCAGAACTAACCCCCTCAAAAAAGAATCTGCTTTATGAGAAACATCTGAACACTTCTTTGTTGTTTTTATACTTCCTAGATGCTTGGTTACTGTCCCTGAATGGGCAGCTTCAAAGGAGCAATTAAAAAATGTGTGCACAGACACACAGTTGAGCCCTGTTTGCACACAAAAACTTTATTCTGAGCTACCTTATGTCACCCCTTTTAGAGGAGTCATCATGAGGGCATGACACCAATAAGCAGACAATGAATAAAGAAAATAACTGTTTATAAGTTCATAGTTGGCATACAAAAGTTATTGAAGAGGAACTGATATTCTAGGCAACTGGCCATCGCTACTGCCTATCAACCCTTTGTTCCCCCAACTGTTACTGGGTGTTATAAAGCTCATCTTAAAAGCACTTCTCCAAGACCTATGAGCTTGGCAGGTACTATTCTGTCCTTACCTATAAACAGGGTTAAACCTAATTGTTCCTGCACATTGTAGTCTGTAAGCACATATCAGGCAAGGAGGTATTTAATTGTCTATGTGTTAGGTGTCCCACCTGCACTGCACTACAAGTATAAAATTTCAACCACAAAATGTGAAGTCACATGAGAAAATTTAACAGACTTGAAATTAAATCCAGATTTGAGGATCTCATAACCATTCCAAAGTCACCATGCTACCAAGTCAAATCTCAAGTGCTATAACCCCAGATTTGTGGAAAAATCTGAGATAAATTCTCAAAATGTAGGTAGGTTTACATTTAAACCTGGAATCTCAGGGCAATCTCCAGTGCTTGTTAAAACAGTGTTGGGGCAGGGGGGTGTATGCATAGAGAAGAGAAGCAGCTTCATTATGTCAATAAATGATAACTGTTCATTGTACTCCCCTCACTTCCCCACATGTGAAATGCTCTCAGTAATTTCTTGTGTTTCCCTGAAAATAATAATTGAAGCCCAACCCATCTCTCAGATTTAACCTGTGTCTGTCTCGGAAATGAGTCCAAATATTATTTTAAATAATCCACATGAAAACCAGGGACCATGAGAAACAAAACAGCAGCAAGGACATGTTTGTCATTTTTGACTCACAGATCTCGGAAGAAATATTGATTCTTTCAACTTTACAGATGGAGACATGAGGTACTTGTCGTCAGCAGTTGATGGTAGAGCCATAGAATCCAGATTTCCTGGGTCCCCATTTAACACTCTATTCAGTAAACAGTTCTAAGTAGTCAGGTTTCCTCTTAACAACATTTTCACTGCAGAATGCATTTACTTCATCCACAGTGATTTGCTCCACAGGGGATTCACAATGACAAAGCAGCAACCATGCAGAAGATCAGTATATACTTTTTAATTCACTTGTTGGTGTCCTCAGTATGTCACTTAGGTCAGTTCTCTGCTGCTTACTCTCACAGATGGGAATATCTTCTGATGTGTGACACTGCAACTTTTCCCAATGGCCTGTACATAATGACTACCTTGGAAGATTTGCCAGTGTAATCTCTTGTTGAGTTCAGCTCAACAAAAAGGGAAAGCTTATAAGCTTTATTCAATTCCCTCCCACACATCAGAAGATTTATAAGTAATCAAAACATAATATGCAAAATGTACCTCCATCATTGAGGAAGCGAAACCAAGATGAAATTGGACCTTTCAAACAAGACAAAAACTGGGATCTGTTTTTAAAAGGAAAAGCCAAAACCTAAACGTTAATATGTAGAAGTTAAATTAAGCAAATAGACTTTACATCAGATCTTCTACTGATGTAACTCAATCTCTGAAGTCAGAAGAGCTACCCCAATTCATATTAACTGAGTGTCCAACGTTCCTCTTGCAAACACAGTTGTAAATCTGTCTAAAATCCACAAGCAATACTACTTTGGGAAGTACAGCAGTGAATAATCATCTGAACAGCTTTTACCTAAGATACGACTTTTTGTTTCTCTTCCCATCCACCAATGGTTAATACTTATCCTCAGAGTCAAAGCTTGATTCAACTGTGCTCCCACAGTCAGCACTAACTTCAGTGGCATCAAGAGTTGGCCCTAAAAGCTAACAGGAGTCTGTAATTTACACGGTTGTGTGTGTTGTGATTTGATTAACTGTAGTAAAAGGAACACAGAACAGAGAATTCAGGGCTTATCAGAGAAATAAGACCATTTCCTATTATTCTGAAGTTGGTCCAAAGATATCCTTGATAAAACTCCACTGAGTGAAGTACAACTACATAAGAAATTATTTTGATGTATACTTTGAGCAACAGTCAGAGTTTTCAACAGCATGCAAATTAATTTAGTGGACTTTCAATAATAGCTCTAATTCACCTATAAATCTTACATGCTGCTCCAAATTTAGCCATAAATTTTTCACCTTACTTGGAGCCGAATAGGATCTGTCACCTGGTGGTCCTTCCCTTTGGGGTTTAAATCATTGATGTGACTCTAATCATAACCTCAAAATATCTTTGAAGACAGCATCACTCAAGATATATTACACATTATAGAACTGTTTCTCAAGGAAAAAGATTACTTTTGCAGTAATGTACTGAAAAGTCACCTGTCAATTGAACAAGCTGTGTGAACAACTTTGGTTCTTTGGACTACTCTCTCCAGTTACAACTTAACTCCATACTCTCTCTCTAAATTCAAGAAAATTCTCTTTGTAAATAGGTTTTTCCCAAAATGAAAAGTTTTGAACAAGCTCTGATCATAACACATATTTGTGTCATATCACATCACACTAATAACATCATCTGTATCACCTGGCTTATGTATTCATATGTCTTGGCTTTTATTTTTAAGTGTAACAAGGCAACACATATGCTAAAGTAACATGGACATGAAATATCTTTGTTAAAGCTCACTGTTCCATGAGCTGGCAAGAAAAAATATCAATGAGTGACATGTCAGAAGACATAGGTATAGTTTAAAAAGAAAATTAACATACTTGCTTCTGTTAGTCAGATTGACTTTACATAAGGTTCTTGTAAAACAGAACTTATACTTACCCTGCCCGCCTGTAAAGTGTCATCCATCAATATTTAAAAAAAAAGGCAAGAACTTGAAAGCTATTATTTACCCTACCCTCTAGACTGAGTTCTTATCCTCAGATGAACTTTATTTTTTGACCAGCTCACTAATTATTATTGAAATCACTGTCCCCTCTAAACAGCACATAAGCATTCGAATTAGTAGCAACAGCAAGACCAGCCTTAATTGGTCCACTTACATAAAAGTAGAAATATAAAACTTCTAAATATAAGTTTATGGCATATCTTTTCTTATTATTACAGGAAACTAAGGTACAACAGAGTGAAATTCCAGCTGATTTGCACAGAAATCTGTGCCAATGTGTTTTCTAGTGGCTGCTCTTCAAAGCATGGATGGAGATGGACAGATACTGTTGTATGCAATTCGGGATTCCAAAGTAGTCAGTAAATCACACAATATCCAGTGGGTGAATAATGAAGTGGCATTGGGTCATTTTTTAAAATTGTTTTTTAAGACAAAATCCACAATTAGGAAAAGAAAAAAAAAAAAAGAGAGAGAGAGAGAAAAAAAGAGAGAGACAGGTTGCTGGAGTACTAACCTTTCTTTCTCAATCCCATTCCTTTAGCTATTTCTGATCCAGCAGGGAACTAAAATATGCCTGTGAGCCAGCAAGATAGGCTCAGCATCACTCCAGTGTTTTATGTGGTGTCAATTGGTGGTATCAGAATTTAAATTAGAAATCCCAACTTCACTAAACGAACAATGATTATCTGGACTCTGAGGCTGACAGGAAAAAAAAAAAATCAGAAAGAAAGAAAAAAAAACCAAACCCAGCTACAGTCTTTCCCAAGAGCAATTGCCCTTTCTGGCAGGAAGGGGTAAAAATAGAGGCAGCTCATTAATATGGCTTGGCAGTGCTTAATGGCAGCTGGTCTGAAGAGTTAGATCAGTGGGTCTTTCCAGCAGTACTCCCGGACCACTGCCAGCAGGTGTTGCTGTGTTCAACAAAATGAAAAGGAGTGTGGGGGGGATGGGGAGAAAAATATTTATAAAGAGAGAAATAGGTGTGAAAAAAAATTAGTCACCGAGTAAAGCTTTCATTAGGCCTTTGGTAAAGCTATACACAAACTCCCCGAGGCAATAAGGAGCATGCTCTGAAATGAATAATGCTTTTCACTTCTCCTAAACTCCTTTCAGAAGTTATCCTGCGCTATAAATCACATACATGCTTGCTCTGCTTCCCTCGGTAGCTTTCTCGTTTTGTCACAGACCACACACTTTCGCACCGGGAATCCTCTGTCCTGCCGCCGTAGTGGGAGAAGCCCCGTCCCGGCTGGGTGCTGCCCTGGGAGGGGTATGACGGTCACAGCCGGCACCGCACCGCTCTGACTCCAAGGAGAAGATAGCTCCGCTAACTCCCAGGGCAAGTTTTCTATTCTCCATAAAACCAATGCTATGTAAGGTCTCTTGCTGAGAATATGTCTGCTGCCAAATTGCAACACGCACTGCACTACCAGTATGCAACTAATTTCAAAGAGTTTTAGGATGTCAGTTAAAACCAAACTCAGCCTGGTCCTGAGAAAAACAGGATTGCAAGGTGGAAAAGTAATTTGGCAAAACTTGGGTTTAGGATCCCCACTAAAAATAGGGTTCTGCAACTAACTAGGTATATACATGCTCATTATCTGTTTCTTGAAGCGTCTCTCTGTCCCTGAAGGAAAAAAATGAGGGGGTAAAAAAAAGCAAAAAAAGTAAAAAAAAAAAAGTTAAAAAAAAAAAAAAAAAAAGAAGCGCTGTTCTTTGTAACAACTGGAAGCACCAAACTCAGATTGCAGGAAAGCTACTGAAACCTGTTTCACTTATTATATGCGTATTAAAAATGGGAAACAAAACAACCTATCTGGTCATATGTTTCCCATTAACCTCTGATTTTTTTCTCATTTTACCAAAGCTGTTGTGTGAATACAGCACACACACCAGTTGGGATCAACACTGCTCTAAGGACTCCCTGGTATCACTGTAAAATGAAAGTTTAAAATCTTTCTTCTCTGATCCAGATCAGCCATATTCCAAGACAGATTACCAACAGGACATAAAAATACAATTATAAGTACGATTCAGGCCAAAAAAAAAAATCTGAAGGATGGGGATTTTCTGGTAATCAGTGGGTGTTATGAATGAGTAAAGACTGCATGATCATGCCATTTGTCATAAACGGTACCACATAAAGCCAGTTATTATATGTGTTTAAGAAAGGAGATGGATTTTGGATTTACTCTTGACCTTTTATGTATTCCTTCTGTACTGCCTAATTGGCATAGTTATTTCTGATTTTCATTAATGTAAATTGAAATGAAAATTGCTTTTTATTTTATTCCACAAGTGTTAATACCACACTTGCAAAAAATGTGACCTGTCATTCATTGTAATTTATTTTTAGATGTCTAAACAGTTTTTAATAGTGTGATGCAATCTGCACGTCAAGGAGCCAGGAGACTTGGACAGGAGCAATATGATTCATTTTTTTAAGAGCTTTAAAGGGATCCCTAATTTAAACAGAAGGACATACTTATTCAGAGATTGAATTAAAAAAAAAAAAAAATCACCCAAAGCAAAAGGATTCTTACTGCATTTTCCTGAATTTGAAAAGAATCCAAATTTGCAGAAAGATTATCTGGTATATCCTTAAGTATGTAAGAAGAAGAAAACAATTTGCAAAGTAGTAATTAAGTATCTGGCAAATACTGTATTTGAACTGAATCAGTGTTATCTACATCTAATAATATCTATATCTAGCTATGCAATAAAACAAGTTGGAGTGTGTCTTCCTGACTCATAATGTTTGCTTTGTCTGATTTTAAGTTCTATTCTTTAAATGGATACAGAAATCACCACCACAAGTCGAATCCACGATATTTTGTCATGCTAGACAATTAGGAATTTCCATTAGATAATTACCAGAAGTATGTCTCATACAGGAAAAACAGTCAATTGCTGATGTAACAGGATTAACCAATCCAGCACAGTGATCCGGCCCACTTACTTTTGACAGACGTTATATGTGAGTGTACACATCTCTGAAGTACAGTATAAAGCTTCGCATTATAAATACCACCAAGAGGAACTTCAGCAGTTCTTAAAGCACAATACAGCAGTCTCCTTCTAAGAGTCAGGACTAGAGAGGTAAAACTTTCAATCAGCTTTTTTCTTTTAAACCGAAACTTTTAATTCCTGTGCATGCTGTTGCATACTGTTAGGGTTATATTGAATGAATGCATATATAGAGCTTTGCAGCTCAGGTAATTTGTAGAAAGAGTCTGAACCACCATTTCTGTATGTATTCAAACACATTTCTGTATGTATTTTTGTACATATATGTATATCCATGTAAGTACAAATGAACTATATATCAGCGGTATTGGAAGACTCGCTTTTAGAAAACAGTGGTTTTTTAGAAAGTTATGCTTTAACATTAAATCTGTCATCGTCATGGCATGCAAGTAAAATATGCTATACCCCTATGTAATAGAGATTGTATGCGATAACTGTACCTGTAGTATACGGCAAGTAACGTATACCCCACAGCAATAACCCAGACATACTTATCTGTATTTTATTTTGATTTATGCCTATCCCTTACTTTTCATCAGACACTGTTGGGATAGGTGCTATATTAGAACTATATATAACTCCTTTAATTATGTCATCTGTTAGTACATCTAATCATGAATGCATATTTTCATCTGAAATTATTTTTTCATCCAATTAAACTTTTAGTTCTATTTCAAGCTGACTTTCAGACTTCGTATAATTACAACAGACTTTGGGCTGTTCACAAGATCCAAGAAAATTCAATGTATTATAGTGAGGTTTGTGTTACAAAGATGTGTTTATAAGAATGGCTGCAGGGTTTATAATGCTGACAGACCTGTAAGTGTAACAGTATATAACAGTATAGCAACTGAGGTCAGTAAAACACAGATGAGGGGGTACTGTGGATGCCTTGTAACAGTAAAAGACTTATAAAAGAGCTTAATTGAAACGGACTTGCAATATATAGCATTTGTAAGACTTTGGTTGGTTGTTCAATTACTTCTATATGTTTCATTTACTCTAACTATAATTCTTGCCTGTCTCTTAGCCCATGTGCCTGTAGTCATCTCATGGAAATTAGAGATGTTTCAATGCTTATATTTATAAATTACTCCTTTCCACTGCGAAATACAATGGTTGACAGTAATATAATGGGAGGGGAATATTTGCTGGGTAGGAGGTAAGCCCATCTGAGAAGACAGAGGTGTGTGAGAGAGAGAATGAAAGGAATTAAAAGAAAGAGGGTAAACACTAAAAAAGAAGAAGCTGCTCTAAGAAAATCTGTACAAGTTAATGCCTGGAGGGGAAGAATCTCAAAAGTTATAGCTGTCATTTTTCCATTACCAAATTCAAATGTAAGTGAGTTTGCAAACTTCAACTTTGCTGGGTAAGGAACAGAACAGAGAGGATACAGAATGTAAGGGCAACCTGAAGCCATGGCAGTGGCACAGGGAATGTGTTTTCACTGCAGAGCAAAGCCTTCCCGGACATAAGCTGACAAGGGGCTACCAACACTGGTTGCAACTCCTGCTTCTTGTAGTGCTTTAGATTTCTTTTAATTTCCAATGTCTTATTCTAATATTATGATTGCTCTGTGTGATTTAAATGAATGAAGTAATAAGTGCCTTCTAGTAACAATGGGCCAAATGTAGATCTTACTCAGCCTTCACTCAGACAGAATTATTATTGGCATCGATGAGGGATTTGCCTGAGTCAGAAGCAAGTATGATTTGGCCAGATGACATGTAACACTTTTCACCTTTGAAGCATTTTTCAGGCATTGCTTGATTAACCCCAAACTTAAATATATCTACCCGAGAACTTTCAGGCACAGACTAGCATAGAAGTAGGGATATTACATGGCACTACCATAGCATGTCACATATATGTGCTGTACCAGCTCCTGCTTAGGCTTTCAGTGCCTGACTGCATATTGCAGCTGGTGAGTGTATCATGTATTATAGAGCCCTCCAAACAACAGTGCTATTTTGTGCCTGTCAGATCTCTTGCCAGTGTTGATAACCCCCAACACTCAGAAGTGAGCAGAAAAGATTTTTTTCTTCTACTCCAGGCAAAATAATGTTCTGTCCAAAATATTCAGAGCCCCTGCCCTCATTCCCGTCTCATTCACAAGCTATTTAACATCTCCTGCTATCCCTAACAATACCAGGCAGGACCAAGAGCAAGGTGCTCGTTAGAGATTTCACTCTTTTCATTCATTCATTTTTCCTCTGTTTAGTTAAGCCAGTGATACTGTTGAAGGAATAAAACAAACAAAACAAAACAAAAAGAAAGGGAAAAAAGAGAGGGGAATGACAGCTGGGGGGGAGAGGGTCAAACAGAGAGGAAAAAGAAGGGAAAAAAAGAGAGCAAATTTACAGAAATGAGAAGATATTTTAGAAAGGGGGGAGGGAAGGAACCACGAGTAGTGATATTTGAAGAGAGGTGTGTGTTAGGGGAGCAATGAGCATAAGGAAGCCAGCCTGCCTGTTCCTCCCCCTTCCTAATCATAGCCTTTACTCACAGACAAAACTCCCTCCCTCTCTCATTCACTCACTCACTTTAGGCCAATCCGTCCTCTCTCTCTCTCTCCCTCTCTCTGTGTCTCTCTCCTACTCTGAGACAGAGTCAGAACTCTTCTCCCTGACAGCCACAAACATCTACAGCACTTATTGCATTCAGAGAGGGAACCTGCAAACAAAACTTCACAGAAAACTTTTGGTTCTTGTTCCAGAGAATTTGCTGAAGAGAAGGAAAAACAAACAAACAAACAAACAAACTAAACCAGCCCCCAAAAAACTGTTCGTGAAGGGGGAGGAAAAGCAGGGCCTTTTAAAAAGGGAATCACAACAACTTTTTCTGCCAGGATGCCTTTGCTTTGGAAGAGAGGATTTCTGTTGGTGCTTTGCTGGATTATAGTGAGGAGTTCCCCAACCCCAGGATCCGAGGGGTACAGTTCAGTCACTGACTGTCCATCATGTGCCCTCGCCACGCTCTCAAAGGATGTGCCCAGCTCACAGCCTGAGATGGTGGAAGCAGTAAAGAAGCACATACTGAACATGTTGCACTTGAGGGACAGACCTAATATCACCCAGCCAGTACCCAAGGCAGCACTTTTAAATGCCATCAAAAAACTCCACGTGGGAAAGGTGGGAGAGGATGGTTATGTGGAAATAGAGGATGATGTTGGAAGAAGAGCCGAAATGAATGAAGTTGTGGAGCAAACCTCAGAAATCATCACTTTTGCAGAATCAGGTGAGTGCTTGAAAAACAAAACTGTAAAATATCCTTTGTGCCCAAACTGAAAAATATTCTTTGTGCCAAAACTGCAATTAACTTATTTTCTTCTCCTCAGCAATAATGTTTTCTGCAAGGCTGTAGGATGAGACTTGGGGGAAGGGAGAAGGAGGAATGGGATGGGGGGGTAGGACTCTGAAGGAATTTGATTTTTCTGACTTAGTCTTGGCTACAGATTACACTTGCTAAGCACAGTCAGTCACACAGGGAGGAAGCTCTCTAACCAATCTTGAACATAAAGTCAGGCTGCAGCAGGGTCCTCCAAACTGCCTGTAAATCCAGAGTACTTGCAGTTAAGGGCTGCATTTCAGAGTTGATGGTAAAAGAAAAAAGGCTGTAGCCTTTTGGGGAGTTATCAAGACAGAAAGTGAACTGCAAACTACTTCATAAACAACCCTTTCATGTAAAAATTATAGTGGAAGTTATAAAACCAGATGCAGCAGCTTTAAGTTTCAGAAGTGCGAGGGCTTTTTTTGTGGGTTTTTTCCTTCTTTTTTTGTCTTTTTTTTTTTTTTAATTTAACACAGCATCTTCGGCAACAAAGAGTTGCAGAGACTGTCAGATGACTTCAATAGAACTGGACAAGTTGCTGTAGCTGATCCAATTTGTAATGCAGACTTCTGCATACTGGAAAAAAGATTCTGCTCCTAAAACACTCCTGCCAAAAAATGCAACCTTGGTAGGGTGTATTTTGAACTCTTTCACAGTTCTTTTTCCCCTAACTCTGAGGCGGTAAGAGCTCAGAATATATGTATATTTACTAAGTAAAGTCTTGAGACTCACATCAACTGCCTATAGGAAACAGCTCTAAAGTTGTACTTTGCTATCTTGTTCCTACATGAATAGGACCAGAGCCCATTTTAACTCAACATATATATATCTGCATATATATCTGTTAGTGTACATGAGTATGTTAATGCATGCATCAATAGCAGTTACTTGCAATAAGTCTATCATCTAACTAACAGCAACTTTTTATGATGCTGTCTAGCCAAAGCATTTTTCCTGTTGCCAAGACGGTTTTAAAAGAATGTCATTGTTTTGTTTGGTACAGCATATGGTAGGCAAAGTATGCAAAGGAACTCCAAGCATTTTTGTTTAAAAGTTTGCTGCAGCAGTATAAACAATTAAGACAACACTCAGAGTTTCCAGTCCTGAAAACCTGTTGACTCAGATGTTCTGATTGCAGGGAAGCCATGCACAAGAAGTGTGCATGCTTTTAAGTGCAGACATTCCTGCTGGCTGTCTGATTTCCAACTGTACAAGGAGCCCTTGCCTTTGGAGTTCTTGTCAATATACACACTATCAGTTCTTTCAGCATGAGAGCTCAGGCTTTTCCATCCCCTCCACTTCAGAAAGCAGGGAGAAGGTGTCAATACCAGAAGTCATTAGAAGCAGGGGTAGCTCAACATTAGTTTAGAAATGAACTTATAAAAGCAAGGAAACCTCTAAGCTATCTATGAGTCAGATTCCCCACCTGGTTTTCAACAGCTCGCTCTGAGCACAGTGGAACACATATGGCATGAACAGTGGTTTCTCTTCACTGTGTGAGTTGCAATCATTTGTAAACACATTATTGTCTCTCCTGAGCTCTGACACAAAGGAATTTGGAATTTGATATATGCCTACTCTGTACAACACCCTCCAACAGCGGCTCCCAAAGCCATTGGCTCTTGGGGTCACGTGAGCAGCAAAAATCATGCCGTTGCCCACACACTGGCCAATCATCCGGCCACGGATCCCCGCCACCAGCGACCAACACTGACACGTCACTCGGCATGATTTACATAGCGTTGTCCTACTGCTGCTAGACAAATTACTTGAAGAGGACTTATGCTATGGAGCTGCAGGACAGGGGCAGCTCTGTGTTCTCATGCCTTCTCCTCCCTGCTGCGATTCTCTTCCTTCGTACTAAGATGATCCTGGAAGCCCAGGCAGGAGGGCTGCTCTGTTCCTTTTTTACATACCTGCTAGTCTTTGATTTGGGACAAGGGAGGGACAATTAGCAACCTAGAAACCGAGCTCTGTTTTGGGCTTGTAATGGAAATGATAAATCCACTCTGTGGAGTAACTTCAGATAACTGAAGCATATTCTTCATCTACAGCCATTCTTATCTGGTGACTTGCTAATACCACACGATCTACCACATTTTACAGGTGCCAATGCTGCAACAACTTAAGTAAACTCTACCTGAGATCCTGTCCTCTCATGCACTGGTAGTTTTGCCGCTCAAATATTAAACCAGTATTTTTTTCCTGTAAAGGAAAGTGAGGCAAAAACAAAGGCAAGTGTGTCATATAGGAAGTATGAATTAAAAAGACAGGAATAGAATATAGCCACAGGGACAGTCTCCACTTTTCATTCTGTGGGAACTGGGAATAGCATGAAGAAGTTTAAACACCAAGCAGGAGAACAAACATGTTCCGCTCACAGCCAGGTTAATGTGTTTCCTGCTTTTAAAGTCAAACTCACTCTGCCTCGATAGAGGGCAATAAGAAATCAATGAAAATGAATGAAAACATCTCACTGTATCAAATAAATGTCTATAAAAAGCAAAATAAGACTTTAGGCTTCTTGTTTCTTTGGGTATGGCTTGACATAAACCAGCCTTTCCCCATGCCTTTCAGAAGCCACGTTTACTACTTGCCTTTGTAAAAAATTAGTATTTCCATCTTTCATCAGCCATATTCTCAAACATACAAAGAAATGGACTGAATGAACAAACAGTGCCCTGTGCATGTGGCTCTGGCTTGAGACTGCTATTTTCTAAAATAGACCAAAATTCAAACAAGCACAGGCTTCAGACAATTAGAGGGGAAATAAATGCAGTAAACTTGTCTGAAGCACAGGTGTAGCTATGTCCAGGAAATCAGCAAAATAGTTGGCAGGTAGTTTTCACAGCTAACAAATCCAGACAGATCTCTGCAAAACTAATGACTGTGAGTATTGGGCAAAAGTTACAAATGCACCCTACTGTCCTTTGGCACTCTTACAAGTAAAACATGAAAATTACTTTCTACTTGCATATCAAACTAAGTTGCTAACCTTGATTAGTTCTGCTGTGAGGGTAGCTGTGCCAGAGATCTGTGTGTTACTTCAAGGTCTTAAAAATAGATTTTTGAGGAGAGGGGTCATATAATTTTGTGACAAGTAAATCCAACAGGTTCAGTAACAGAGATACTCATTACTTATAAATATGATTGGCTACTAACTCGTTCATTATTTTAAGTAGACAGCTTACTAGGCAGATCTGGGATTTTGCCAACTGAATTTGATCCTGGCAACTAAACTACCAATGAAATGGGTTGCTAACATCAGCCCCGGAGAAGGTGATAGGATTATGGGATGGAAATACTGAAATCTAAAGGTTTATCATCAGGAGAAAAGCCAGGAAAAAAAAAAGAAAAAGAGACGTCTGCCAGCTATTTAGACCACTTCTACTGTTTTGTACCACTTCATACAGAATTCAAGGTGAACTGACTTGACCATGTGATGCCATTGATTCATATGCAGATGGACACATGTATGTACACATTCATGTCTTTTCCCAGAAGATAACTACCCTATACAATCAAGCTGGCAGTTCAGGAGAAAAAAACAAAGGATGTATCATTTATATATTTTGAATAATTTCAGCAATTTTCTTTTGAAAATAATTGTATTTAAGGGTACAGGTATTCATGCTGAATAAAGAACGGCCACGAGAGGGCACACTCCAAAGGCTTTTTGCTGCACAGGAGGCAACCTTCCTGCAAACTCTTACTTTACCTAATTGGATTCTGAATCCCAGAGATCTTTATGCTTATCTGTAGTTGCTCTGAGTGGGGCTCGTTTCTCTCTTCTAGTTCATTAAAAGGCAGGGATTCACTGGAGTGAAAAGCTGCAATGAAAATAATGCAGGAAGGAAATAGGCAGAGGGGTAAAAAAACTAGGGATGCTAGAAGTGCTGGAAATGTAGAGAGACCAGAAATTATAAATATTATTTTTTTTACAAGATACTGAGAAATGTGACCGTGAATCATCATCTGAGATGATCTTCTCACATCTTTTTTTTTTAAATACATTCTCTTCAGCTTTCAGAAAACAAGCCTATTTTTTCTTGTTGTTCTTTTCTTTTTTTTTCCCCTTTGGCATACCAAATCAAAGATTTCAAGTTTTGCAAATGAAAGCAAGTTACTTCCAGAAGAGGAAAGCCATTCTGTATTGATCTGTTTCATTGTATCAAAATGTGAGAAGTCAGGGGGGTTGGTTGGTTTAAAGAACAACCTGAGAAAGCACAGATGAATCTAGGAAGGTGGGAGCCAGTTTGGAAAAACATATCTGAGAGACGGAAGATGCTGTATGTGTCCATCTCCGTGTGTAGCCAGGCCCACAGTTTTGTATGCAAGTACAACAGGGAATATCTGAATATGTATTTGCCTGTATGTGTGTATAAGCACACGTATGTCCATACATACGGGTATGCCAGGGCAGACACGCTTATATACCTGTGCCTGTACCCATACTATTCCTGCAGATAAGAATGTACATTCATGTGTTTTCCTCTGTGCAGGATATATCTACCTTGCATACATGTAAGTGATTCATCTGAGGAGTTCTTTTATCTATATCTATATATAGAGATATGCCTATAAGAAGGCAATCTCATTTAATGCAGCAGAGCTTTGCAACATTGATTTAGGATTGAAGCTTAGTTCACTGGAAGCAACTGGAAGTTCTGTTATTCATTTCAGTGGGCTTGGGGTTTGGACCTTAGTGCACAGAAATTAAATATTTTAATGAAAACAGACTGGCAGCCTCTGATCCACTTAATTTTAGAATTTACAGCAAGTTATTACAAATATGCACAAAAAAATTGCCCTCTCAAAAAAAGACAAAGACTTGGTATTGTTTTTACCTTGGAATATTTTACCGGTGCAAATGACCCTAAACTTTGCTTGAGTTATTTTAGACGTAAATGAAGAAATCAAGTGGGAAAAAAAAAAAAACAACTTCAACCAAACAAACACCTTTTTTGTTTCTAAATATTTAAAGCCATGTGGGGGAAGGGCTTTCAATTTGGAAAGAACTCAAAGCTGTGGATGTAAAGTGCTTCCCTCCTAACAAAATAGCACAGGAGAGTCAAGGTTCACCAGAACTGAATTATTTCACATTCTGAATGACCTTGTCAATGCCTCTTTGGGTTAACTTTTCAAGAAAAGGTATTTAAATAAAGACGCTGCTGCTTTTTTCCCCCCACAAATGCTTGGGGAATAGTTCTTCTCCTGGCTTTCTTTTTCAGTTTATTTTTCTCTTACAAGAAAATCTCCCTTTTCTGGCAGCTAATGGTAGGTGAGCATAAAGATAAGGTATTTGTTAATTGTGCCATAATTTCTCCTCCCACTGTAAGAGGTAACAGTAGGGGAGCAGTAATGAAAGTATGCAACCTGGATGAACAGTCACATATGCTGGGTAATGAATAATCAGAATAAATCATTTGCCAGTGATCCATAGGCTGAAATGCATGCACAGAAATGGCCACTGTCTAATTGTGGCAATAGGACATTTGTAATAATCAGTCTGCCTAGGGGATAATTGCCAGACAATAACACTAAATTCACTGAATAAATTCTACGCTGCAAAGAATTCATCTAACTCCAGTGGTCACTCATTAGTAAACATTTTGGGCAATTATCTCTCAATAACCATGCTCTTCTCTTCACTCTCTTTAGAGGAACCTTTCTAGTAACCTATTTTTTTCTGTCTCCTGGGGAACGGAAATGAGAAGTGAAGGGAAGGATGCTTTTGAATGTAATTACAGATTGGCACGCAGTACAAATTCCCCCAAATCTAAACATAGGCAGTAGTAAAGTTAGCAACTAAAAAAGGAAAAAAAAGCTTGCTTTGTATGGAAAAACAGTTCACTTACAGTATAATGTAAAAACGTTTCAAAATTAAGCACCGGTGAAGCATAGAAATTTAAAGTGACAGCACCTTCTTACACAATGAGCATTTTTGAAGGAAAACAAATCCTGTGTATTAAGAGAAATTAAGAATAAGCCACATTACAATGTCAGAAAGGATAATCACTTTCATTATGAAAAAAAAGCCTTAATAATTTAACAGCATATGGTTAAAAAAAATTAAATATCTTTGCATTTTACTCAAAAGAAGATACTCTCAATTGTATAGCTTCAACCCTACCTAGTATACATTATATAGCTTGAACTAACAGGGCTTGATCTTGAATCCTGCTGCACATTGCAAATAAAGGAACTTCAACTGCATAGTTAAAGCCAGCCATACTGAAGGAAGGATCCTTAGCCTCAGAGGAAGAGCACACTGGAGCTGCAGATTCCTGCTGGAGCACAGCGTGAGCTACCTCATGCAGGGCTGCCCCTCCAGTCCCCCTGTGCCTGGGCCCTCAAGGGTTCTGCCAATCTCTCCACCAGCTCCTGTGCCATGGTCGTCACCCAAGTGCTGCTTGGGAGCAGGTGCTGAGCGCAGTCCTGTATGTGAGCCCTGGCCAGCCCTTCCAGAGGTGGAGAGGAGGGTACCTGTGCATGCTCCCCTCTGCTTGCATGTTCAGGTTTCTCTCCTAAAAAGGTGCGCGAGCACAAGTGAAGAGAAAACCAGATATGAGCACACTCTCATGCTATATATACTGCTACACTTTCTTTCCATTCAGTAACTCCTACCATTAAACCTTTTACCATATATGCACTACTTTTTAGAGCTTGTATTTTTAAGCATTTCTCACATCATTTCCTGGTGTCACTCGCCCTGCTAGACTGCTCCTTTGGCATCACAGCCCTCCTCCTGGAAGGGACTTTGCTCAGCAGTAAAGCAGAGAGGTGGCCTCTCCAAAGTTTTGGGAAAAGGAAATGCGGAAAAGCAATCAAAAGGGGCCCAAATCCCTTGTCTCCTTTTTCAGCCGCTTTCTGCTACAATAACAATCCAGGCTGGTGACATTGCTGTTTATATGAGCTTGGAAGTGATGAAGGTATTATCACTGTTGGGCTGTGGGTCTTTCCACAGTAGTCAGGCAGGAGGAGCAGGATGATTAGAAATGGAAAAAGACCCTTGCAAATCAGCTGTGGCAAATTTAAAGGCAGGACAAAAGGGTAAACGAAATGTAATTATGGAAGTGATACCACCCCCAAATTTCAGGAATCTCCCCTTTACCTTCAGTTTGATGAACAGTATATATTTCCAAAGCTTTGATACTGACCATTAATTCAGACCTAAAAGGAAACACTGCTAAATCCCTAAGAAATATCTGGAGAAAACTAAATACAGATTTTTTTTTTTTTTTTTT
>VZTI01000339.1:648779-663850 GCA_013397865.1 Struthidea cinerea | reverse complement strand
TTTTTTTTTTTTTTTTGTCTCAGAACACTTGAAGAATTTATTTTATTGTAGCACTGAACCATTTGGAAACAAAGATCCTGTTATAAAGTGAATGTGTAACCACAATAAGCCAGATCCTAGGGTCTCAATTCGGTTTTAGCACAGGCCAAACTCTGATTTCAAAATGAGCTTGTCTGAGAACAGTGACCTCTTAAAAACTGCAGGATTCATACCATTTGTGCTGTGTGATCGTCACAAACTAGTTGTGAATGTGGAGAGAATTCAGAAAAGCTTCATTTTTTCCTAATGTGAAAGCATGCTTTTTATCCTCAACCTTGCACCATTCCCAGTCTCCTTCTAAAAAGACCTATGAAAGGGAAAGTGTTTTTTAATTGCTATAAAACCTTTTATTAGCTATGCAGGTTTCAGGATTTTGTTTCATTCAGAAATATTAGGCCCAGATAAGCTTCCTGCATCTTTTTTCTTTAGAATCTTAATCTACCGTTTGTTTCTGAAAATGTAGCTAACCACATCCACAGAGGCTGTTATTGTAGCTAACAACCTACAAGGAGGCTGTTATCCCTGTATAAGGACATCTCTTAGGCTACCTTGCTCAAGCTCATTTCCCTCAAGTAACAAAAATGAAAGTATTCTTGTACTTTTACCATACTGTTCAAATATGTTTAGTAATGAGGATGAATTCTACTTTCACACATAGAGGAGCATTTGAAAAGCTATTTAAGAGGGCTCTTGAGGTCCTGTTTCTTTCATGTAATATTTGTCAAAAAGAGTGCTTGCATCACTATGCTTCTGGCCAGTGCATAAGGTAATATGAATATTTGCTGTTGCAGATATATACTGCAGCAGCACTTTGTAACTATTTTCAACTCCCACTGGCATGGAAATAGCAGAATGTGAAATACCATGCACTAGCACTTAACAGCATTAGGTTATTCTGTAATGCAGGGCTGCCTGGCTTTTCAGATTAGATGGGTCATACAGCTTCTTCCACTGTTGAGCCACGTCTGCACACCCTGCCTGCTTTCTCCAGAGCAGATTAGCAGATCAGGTTTTTTTGTCCATGTCCATCACAGCTGATCTGCTCATGCACCCAGCACAGTTGATTTGCTCGTGCACAGGACCCCTGCTTGTTCCAGAACTGCTGTCCGTGCCCAGCTTGGTTTCTCAAGAATACAAAATAAGTATGGCAATTCCCAGCAATACATGCTTATTCCACAATCCAGTCTGTGAGCTCTGGGGAAAGAGAACAGTTGGGAAGAGGCTGCTGGTGCCAGAACACCTTGTGCAGCTTGATCTAAACCACCTTTTTTCCACCAAGGTTTGCTTGGGTAGAGGCAGCAAGCAGAATGGGTTGGACAGAGAGTCTTGGTTGGTAACAACCCACCCTTGGCACACCACCTACCTTCAGGTTCCCTTGAAGCCCAGGTCCCCCTCAGAAAGGATTTATCAGGACTGAAAAGGGATAACCTCAAGTTAGAAGCTTGCTTTAGAAGAGAGAGTCAGGCTGGCTAGTCCTCACAGGCCTAAGACGTATCAATTCTCATAGAGAACACTCTTTATAACATTGCTGCATACAAGGCAGCCAGCCTTTTGGACCAGACTTCCTTTGGACTGGAGGAACTTCACTGTACAACTCCTCGTGCACTGAAACTGAGTCAGGAGTGAGATTAGTGTCTATAACCTGACCTCTGCCCCAACACAGCTGGCAGCTTTGACATAGTTTGATTTCCAGAATGGAAAAAAACCCCAGCATTAGCCATTCAGTCATTATTGAATGAATCAATTAAAAAATAATAGAAAAAGTGTAACTCCATCATGCCTCATGGTACTGGTCAGCTTGCTCTGTCTTTTTTATAAGCTACTTCCTTTTCCAAAGCACAGTCCTGCTGGTTCATGTAGCTCCCTGAGAAATAAATGTAACGCACTCTGGAGACTGGCATCAGCCGTCTGTGAGAAGCAGTTAACACAAACCATGTGTTTCCATATCTCAGTGACAGTTAAAGTCTACAATTTCACACTCTCACTTAGAGGGAAAACAAAAACAAAACACTGTGCCCTTTGGACACTGTAATTCAGAAATGTCTCTCTCTTGGACCTGGGAATGCCACGAAGGAAAGCTGAATGTGTCAGTGCCAGTATTTCCCAGAGAATAAAAGCAACAGGTAGCTCAAAGGGCAGCACAGCCTGCCTACAAGCTTCAGAAATCAGCAGCTCTTGAATTTGCAAGTGAACACAAGGTAGATGTCTCTCATGATTTTGCTCCACTTCTGTCTCACCTGAGAATGGGTGAACAGAGAAATGGCCAGGGAATCTGCACTTGTGAATTCAGTTGCATTGGGAAGCAATGAGAAGAGCCTTGCTACAATGAGGGCAATTTTTCCTTTATGTGTCTGACTACTTCTGTTTTGATCACCACTTATTGTTTTTAGGGTGCAAAGTTCTGGCTCACTGACAAGAAGAATTACTGCATAGAAAATTGGGTAAATGACTATGGGTAGCTCAAGAATAATATTAATGACAAATTGATAATTATGAATACTGTTTCTTTCTCACTGAAGCCAGATATCTGGATATTGCAAATCTGTGACCCCAGTCCATCCTGGCCTCCATGCTGAGAAGGAACAAAAGACGTCATCAGGGCTCTTTTCTTTGTCAAGAAAATAGAACAGTACCTCTCTTGAAAAAATAGTATCACCACCACCCCCCAACTAATTCATTCTCTCTTAACTTCTTCATGCTCTAGTGATCAAATCATTAAACAGCCCTCATTATTCATTCCAGCTTCTGCCAGGGATATGAGCTCTGTATCCGAGAAACACCTCCTCACCATCACAATCATCATCATGACATCTCAGCAAGTTGATACAATTATGCCAGAGAACCATCCCCATAATTATACAGTTCTTTAGCTCATTTCTCAGTGTATTCACCATTACTATAATCACAGCAAGTACAGTGTGTTAAATTAGGAACAGGATTTACAGCTAACATCTCACAGGATGAAAAGTCTGCCTGCTGCAATTCTTCAATTCTTTACAATACAACTCTGCAAACTTCTTAAAGCTGAGGTTCATATTTTAGCATGTGTTTGTTTTTGAAACAATTGACATTTACGACTCATTTTAAGATGCAAATGAAGGATGTCTTATTACAGAGGGAGAAAGGGTAAACCTCTTTCCCACATAATTTCCAAAGTATTGCTAAAGAATTGGCAGGACTGGACCTCACTCCCTAACGAGCTATTAGATGCAGATTTTTATGCATATGGTACATATGGATTGCCATCATAAAGCACTTTTGCCTTTCAGCTAACAGTGATCACAAAGACAGCTTAAGCAAATGAACTCTTAATAGCCACTGATGCTTATTTGCCATGAGATGCTTTACATTAATGACTGTATTGTTACTATGAAAAATGCCCTGATTAAAATATTATGCTGGAAAACAGGCAGGCAAATATATACTTTCCTGAAAAGAGAATTTTCACAAAATACAAACTAAGGAGGGGGTAAAGGAAGGTTAGAACAGAAGAACCATAAAAATTTAAAGAGCTAAATAGGTAACCTAGGGCACTTTATGCCTGTGGAAGAAGTAACAGAAGTCTCTTTAACAGAATGCAAGCAGACGTACTAACAAGTTCTTCCTGTCTATTTCCATTTATCAAATCAGGCACAGCCAAGAAAATGTTGCACTTTGAGATTTCCAAGGAAGGCAGTGAATTATCGGTGGTGGAGCATGCTGAAGTGTGGCTCTTCCTGAAGGTCTCCAAGGCCAACCGGAGCAGGACAAAAGTCACCATCCGCCTGTTTCAACAGCAGCGGCAGCCAAAAGGCAATTCTGAAGGAGCAGAAGATACGGAGGATGGGGGGCTGAAAGGTGAAAAGAGTGAGACTTTGATTTCAGAGAAGGCAGTGGACACCCGTAAGAGCACTTGGCACATCTTCCCTGTCTCCAGCAGTGTCCAGAGACTCC
The DNA here is from genome assembly GCA_013397865.1 of Struthidea cinerea. Classification (NCBI taxonomy): domain Eukaryota; kingdom Metazoa; phylum Chordata; class Aves; order Passeriformes; family Corcoracidae; genus Struthidea; species Struthidea cinerea. Next base: position 659,878 of record VZTI01000339.1, on the reverse strand, counting down.
TGGACCAAGGCAAGAGCTCTTTGGATGTGCGGATTGCCTGTGACCTGTGTCAAGAGACTGGAGCCAACCTGGTGCTACTGGGCAAGAAGAAGAAAAAGGAAGATGATGGGGAAGGGAAAGAAAAGGAAGCTGGAGAATTCACAGGAGAAGAGGAGAAGGAGCAATCGCATCGGCCCTTCTTGATGATGCTTGCCCGGCACTCAGAGGACCGCCAGCACAGGAGGCGGAGACGAGGCCTGGAGTGTGATGGCAAAGTCAACATCTGCTGCAAGAAGCAGTTCTTTGTCAGCTTCAAGGACATAGGGTGGAGTGACTGGATCATTGCTCCTACAGGTTATCATGCCAACTACTGCGAAGGAGAGTGTCCCAGCCACATAGCAGGCACATCTGGTTCATCATTATCTTTCCACTCCACCGTCATCAACCACTACCGCATGCGGGGCCATAGCCCCTTTGCCAACCTCAAATCATGTTGTGTGCCCACCAAGCTCCGGCCTATGTCCATGCTCTACTACGATGATGGCCAGAACATAATTAAAAAAGACATACAGAATATGATTGTGGAGGAGTGTGGCTGTTCGTAGATGCTGGTGTGAGCAAGACCCTTCTTGTTGAGAAGAAAATGTATCCAAAGCCCAAGAAGAGGAAAGACCAGACATGGTATAACCTTTTTTGAGTGAAACAATCATCAGAAATATAAGCAAAAACAGAAGAGAGAGAGAAAAGAGAGAGAGAGAAAAAGGGAAAAAAAAAAAAAAAAAAAGACTTATGGAGGATCAGAACAGACTTCAGCTATAAAAACGGAAGAAAACTTCATGAAGCTGGGCTTGAATAAGATAGGTCTGCATGGTGGTATGGGTTGGGGATTTCCCCTTCCTTTCAGTATGCTCCTTATCTGTTACATAGTATACTACACATTAGTTACTACTAGGGGAAGTTCTGTTCCCTCCCTCAGTTCAAGCCATGGTAGCAGCTCATCTAACCTGAAGAAATTTGGACAAAGTCCAAAATGCCATTGAAAAGCCGTGTGTACGATCACTACAGTCACTGGCACTTCCCCCCCACATTCAGAGAGCAACTGAGTAGGTGTGTAGTGTTTGTGTTTGTATATATATGGCTATGTATTTATATACATGTCTCTATACATACAGACACGATATACATACGCATACTTAACGTTGATCAAGGGACAACAGTGTGCAGGTGTATACACCTTCATCTTCTGCACTACATTTACATTAAAAAAAAAAGAAAAAAGGAAAAAAGAAAAATGAAGAAAAAAACAGAACAAAATTGAATGAAAGAATAAAAGTTACATTCTGTAAAGGTGCTTACATTGTTAGAACTATGCAACCTAGATGGTTTGAAACTGTTTACCTGTGAGAGAAAGAAAAAAAAAACCAGAGAGACTTGTTTTTAAAATGGAAGTAACTTGTTTTAAAAAAAATCTTCAGTGAGAGATACTTGAAAGGAACATGTTTGTCCAGTTACTGGATTCAAACATTTCTATATTTTGTAAAAAAAATTTTTAATCGTTTACTATTTGCACTACAATGGTGTCTGACCTGTCTAATCCTTATTTAACAAATATTTGCAAGGGAGGGTGGTTGGGTGTGGGAGGGTTTGAGAGCTGCACTTATTGTGAGCTATACAAGAACTGCTACAGCACACAAAATAGCTATTTTTATTATTATAATAATTATTATTATTTTGTACCTTAAAATGAATAGACACATACACCAAAGACATTTGTGCAAGCCTCTAAAAAGTCTGTTTGTGGTTGGTACCATTCACCTGTAATGAGTTAGGGTTTGAATTAAGAGTCAGTGGGTTGATTATATTCAGGCTAGAACATCTGTTAACCAGTTAAATTCAAATAGTGCCCTCAACAGAAAATTGCCATTTGAAGTAAGCCCAGAAAATCCCTGGGATTTGGATCCAAGGTGCTTGGATCTGAGGTCCATCTGAGCAAAATTGTACTGTTTTGTATGTACAAAACTAAACTTGGCCCTGATGCACAGCAAATGTGCATTGTAGGGAAACAACTTTGTCCAAGGGATATACATATATATGTATATATTTCTGTATGTATATATGTATGTACACAAGGTATAAGCACTTCTGGCTTCATTTTACTGTTCTTAAAACAATGAATGTTTGTGTGCAAAGCACAGTATGTTAAAAGATTGTTTGTTTCTTACTGCCAAGTGGGAGGTTACATGTTCAAAATGGTGTTTGTGCAAGAGAAACCTAAAGTGCTGGTATACACTTAAAAAGTGTTGACGTAAAATTGCAAGCAGTCTTGGGCCCTGTCCACCATTGCTCCTGCAAATATACAGAAAATAGCACTTGTGGTTGGATTTGTGTTTGGTATACAGTCTTTGCTGAGATAATGGCTTTCTCAACCACCACCCTCTAGCATGACAACTCTTAATGGGTTTGCGCATTACCTGTAAGACCTAATTTTCAGTGTCAACACCTAACCTGAAGGGTCCAACCCGTAGGGCATAGGTAGATAGTTGTTGTTTTTTTAAAATTTTTCGCTGTCGTATTTAAAAGAATGTTAAACTTACAAGATTTGTCTTTGGGTAGGGGGAGATGATAAGAGGGAATGGGAGAAACCTTTAGGCCCTGTTTACACTGAGTTTGATAACCCTGAGCCTGAAGCTTCAGACTCTCATAGGTTTGCCAAACCAAGCCCCAGTTAGCCGCCTTCTGATGGGACAGGCTTCTAAATGCCTCTCCTGGAAAGAAGCACTAACATGGCTCCCCGTCTTGTTGAGAGTACNTGGTAAAACCCATTGTACTGTGTAAAAAAAAAAAAAAAAAAAAAAAAAAAAATTTAAAAAGAGAAAAAAATAGCACAATATAACCCAGTCACACTGGCTAGGGATAGTGTGTTAGCACCTTCATGGCGAGAACCATGTTTAAACAGTGTAATCAGGGCCTTCATTTTTTGTCAGCCAAAACTGTTTGTGTGTGCATGTGTGCGTGTGTGTTCTCTGCGTGTGCATAGGTATGTGCGCATGGGCACATGTCCGTATTTGTATGTATCTGTAGAGATAAAAGAGAAAATAAAAAAACAGAAAAAAAAAAGAAAGAAAGAAAGAAAGAAAAAAAAAAGCCCTTTCCTCTGTTGAATAGACATCAACATACAAGCTTATAGCTAAGTTTTCTATCTAATTTATTCCACAATATTTAGAGTGCATAGTACAGCTAATGGGTTATACATTTATGTACTTTTTATACAATGCATTTTTTACAGACTTGTTTGCAATTTGCAAAAAAAAAAAAAGGTTAAAAAATATAATTGGTTAAACACTAAATTTGTCACTAAAGTGTTCTGTAAAATATCAAGGCTTTCTGATTTAAATTATTTGCAGAAGTTTCTTGGGTTTTTTGTATTTTCTTCCTGGGGAAAGGGAGGGATACCAAATGCTAGTAGGAAAATTATAAAAAAAAACAGATGCACAACTAATTTATCTTTATAACTTAAATGATGTTCCTGGCCGTGCTTATTTGAAGCATGTGGCAGAATTTCTGTTGATTTTTCTAGAAGCAGAGCCAGCCTTTGGAACAGCAGGAGCAGGGACACAGTCTGTGAGAGTTGTTGAGGACAGTACCATTTAGTTCACTGGTCTTTGTACTTGGCCTTAAAATTGGATGCCCCAGAACTCTTATTCATATCATCAGATGTCCCAGAATGGTTGCTCATGTCAACGGGCCCTTTGATGTCTACTGGCCTCCTTACAAGATCAGTAAAACTACTTACATGAGTAAAGGTGTGCCAGGGCAAATCACAGGTTCCTTCTGCCATGGGCATTGTCAAGGGAGAGAAAGGATTCAGAATGAGTGGCACCACAGCCAACACTGCTTAATCCAATCCTTTAAATGAGGCTGTTTGCATCATGGTGGATCTCTGAACACAGTGGTAAGGGAAACAGGTGAGATGGCTCACTTGATAAAAATTATTCTCAACAGTGATTAGTTAGTACTGGAGACCTGAAATCCCAGAACCTTACCCTAGATGACAATGGCAAAACTCCCACTGGCTGCTAGCAAAGTAGGTTAGGCTCATGGTTTTTCTGGCTAAAGGAGAAAGAGCCTTTAAAAAATAATTCTGATCCAGAGTTTGATAGCAGATTTAATGTGGTGAATAGGGACTGGCCTGAAAAACATGAAAATAGCCTGAGACAACTTCCAAGTAGGGAAAGAAAATAGGATTTTAGATATTGTGAGCATGTTTCATGATAGCTACACCAAAAACAGAAAAAGTTTTCAAATCAAGAAGTGACTGTTCCCAAGCCCCACTTTTTAGCTTTCACTTGTGTGTGTATACTGGTCACAAATTTTAAAGATTTCTCCCTCCAATCTCTAGAATCAGTCATGGGGTTTTGATTTGTGGTCAGAGTTATTTAAAGTAGGGGGAAATGAAAAAATGTATGATAAAGTAAAATAAGAAATTGAGATGTTAATCAAGACTGACTGATTCCAGCAAAACACCCCCTCCCTGATAATTTGATTTAATTAAATCTGCATGTACTTAAAATAGCATTAGAAATTGTTACCATATTTAAGCAGTTGTTCTAGGGCATGCAGCCTCAAAAATTACTTCTCCTTTCAGGTATAATTGTACCAAAAAAAAAAAAGAAAGGCTTTTAACTACTAACACATTCCTTTCCATATAACCTACTTACCGTTTATATTGAAAATACATTTTCAGTATACACTTAATCACAGAAATGTATTTATTTAGTATCTCCACAATCTTCTTGCTTGAGAGTTGACCACATTTGGTTGTCTTTCCCCATCTCCATGTCAGATGCTCAGTGGATACAAAGCCTAAGAAACTGGCATAAGTGCATGCTAAGATGTTTCTTTGGGAAGGCTGAATGTATTTGTATTCTTCCGATTTAGCAAAAGGAAATGCTTACAGATGCTTGTAATTATTGTGCACTCATACAGTCTAGTGCCCAAAACTGTAGAACTGAATGAAATGGGAGTTTTGCCATTGACTTCAATAGAAGCAGTCTCTTACCAAATCACTGCAAAGCAGGGCTCCACTATATATACCTCCTTTTTTTTGTATTTTGTTCAGAATTAAGTCGTCAAGTTCATTTAACAGTGACACCACAAGAGCATGTAGAGGCTAGCAGCAATATCTCTTAGGCAGAGAAGTTCAGGCATCTGTAAAGTCTGTGTGCAAAATTAAAAATTTATGGACTATAGTTACTCATGTGGAATTGTGCCTTACTCTGTAAGCAATGCCATTGATTTTCAGAGGGTCTCCTTTCCTAGAAAGTTACCAGTCAGCATCAATAAATTGAGCAAAATTCTATTTCTGAAGTGTAGGTAGATATGATGGAAATTTTTAAGTTCTTTAAGTTAAACCTCATGTCAATAGTGTGCATCAATATAAGAACCAGATGCTAATCCCCTTCCTTACACTGAAAAAAGTTTTACTCCCCCATATGCTCTTACTGCATTACATGTGGAGTAAAACATTTTCAGCATGAGTAAATAAAATCATAATTTGATCTTTTGTGAACAACTCAAAGCAAGGTTTTCATGGGCAGAAACAAGCAGCACTTCTGGGTTTTATAGCTATTTATTTTTTGAGATATAATGAATCTGTGTTAATTCTCAGTGGGTTTCTTTGTATTTAAATACTTTCAAAAACAATACATTGACAATGGGTTGAAGATATATATATACATTATATATATCTTTTGCATATAATGTATATATACATATCTTCATAGTAATATGTATATATATAATCTAATAAAACAAATTATATATATACATATTATATATGTCTACAGTATATATATACACACACAACTATATATATATGTATATACATATATATAAATTATGAAAGCCAAGATATTATGAAGCCTATTTTGTTTTTATCATTTTGTGTTTTGTTGTTGATATTATTATTATTGTTATTATTATTATTTTGCATACTACATGCAGTGCTTTAACCAATGTCTGTTCGGCTAATGTAATTAAAGTTGTTAATTTATATGAGTACATTTCAACTATGTCAATGGTTTCTTAATATTTATTGTGTAGAAGGACTGGTATTTTTTTTATTTACATTATGTTTAAAGAGGTAACAGTTTGATATGTTCTCATTTGTTTATATTAGAAGTTATTTATTTTCACGGCATTCCGTCTGGTATTTTGATATTTGGAAGGCATGCTACCTATACTTTGTACAGTTAGTGGGCAGTATTCAGCAGCTCCCAGTAGATTTTTAGGCCCTATATTAAGTAAAAGACCTATTTGGGCTTTTTATTTTAGATATTTCCTATTGGTTTGCCAGGACCATTCAGTGCACTTATTGCCAGACACTCTGCCTGCGTGACCAATTTATTCCTACTGTATTTACCCAGGACAGAGGACCAAAACCACCTCTGGTGTAAGTCCAGTGACTTCAGTGAAGTTATACCAGAGATGTATTTGGCTCACAGAGAAAATGCTTGTGCAAATCAATGCAAAGAAAAGGCAGAAAGAAAGAGTCTTTGCATTTGGAACGGGATTTCAATGTGTTAAAAATGTTTGGATCAGCTATTACTTTATTTTACTTTGTTCTTTTTGTTATTTTGCTCTTTCTTATACAACAGCAGCAACAACGCAAGTGAAATAAATAAAGGGAGTTTCACCAAGCCTTGTGTAATCGTTCCTTAATATGCATCACTTGTTGGGAAATTCATGGGAACTTGGGAAATAATGCCTCTTTGGACTGAACAGTGTTGTATCTTTCTCTTCAGTGTGAATATGTTAAATGGACATTTGAATTCATCACCCAACAAGTAATGGAATTTTAGGTTGTTCACTTCTCCTTGTGAAACACATGGAGTACAAAAGCTAAAGCCAACTGCAAATTCCCTTTGCCTGCAGACTGTTAGGTCTTCAGCTACTATCACCACAGTTCCCTTGAAGTAATCCAGAACTAGATGCTTACGCAGATAAAAGGAGAATTTTCATTACTGACAAAAAAAAAAAAAAATTGGAAGTCTGTTGGTTCATATGGGTTAGTTTATAAATTGATTGGTAGTCAGATGAAATGATCAGAGGCCTGATTACAAGCATCTGATTCCTGCTCTGAGTGAGAAATTATCTGAATATCCTCATATTTAAAAGTAGAGTGAATTTATGAAGGGTTTTCACCAGTCACTGCATTCCTATGGTGATAAATGGACTTCTGCTACATTCCAGTGGGGCGGGAATTGGGAAACATGCATTCTAAAGTTGATCTTTAAACAGATTATTTGCACCGTGCTCAAGCATAGGCCACCACAGCTATCAGCAGGCCTTTAAATAATTAGGCACTGAAAGCCTTTCTACAAAGGCTGGAGAACTGAATTGGTTTCCTCTTACTGAAAATATATTTTTAAAAAAAATCAATCAGTCCTAGAGGAAGCCTTTGTTTCGGATAGAACTAAGTCATGTTTGAATATTTGCTTTCTTCCCTTCATTACGATCACTATTCATACAGCTGGACTCAATGATCTTAAAGGTCTTTCCAACCTAGATGTTTCTATGATTATTATTGCCAGCAAAGACAAATCCAACTGGATTTGAAAGTTGCTCTAAGAGAAGAAAACCATAAGGGTTACTTGATTCCAATTGCTAGTGTATTAACCTGGTACAAGTGAAGCTTACACTTCAGGTGTAAAACAGGGAGCTATCCTTTCTCTGTCATGACACAGAGTGCAGTACTAGATAGTGCAATCCAGATGTTTGCCATTTTCTCCATCCATTTCCTTTTTACTTTAAGAATGCTGTTGAGAACTGTTGCTATTGTACAAGCTTGTTGAAATGCTCCATCTGAAAAGAACAGTGGAGAACTAAGAGCTGCCTTTTACACAGGTGGAACAATCTGCTGATACTGAAAAAAAACTATCCTAAAAAAACTGGTCTAAACAAATAAGACCAAGTTAATAATATACAAAGGCGGATAACACCACATTATTCCAGTAAACAGATAGTTTACCAGATGGATAGTTTCTACTCAGTGTGGATTTCTCACCTTAGAGGAGCATCTTCACACTGCTGCTTGGCCTATTGAGTCACTGGGTTAGTTTCAGTGCATATCACAATTCCTTCCATGCTTGTCACCAGGCTAACAGAGTCAAAGTTTTGGTAGTTCTATCGCTCCCCTCAGTGATTCATTGTCTGTCTCCTGGAAATACAAACACAGACTGATTTTAAGTACTGCCTAGGGGTCAGAGTGACTGTCCTCCCTTATGCTGCTGATAGAAATATTGCACAGTGATCAAATCCATGGCTTGCAGATACCTGCTGCCCAACTTCTATGACCTCTGTGTGGTTCACGGTTTCAAAAGAGCTGTATCACACAATGTCACCATATGATCTCATCTCTCCTGTCTACTGTTGTTTCTCATCAGCTTTGCTAGAATTGCATTGACTGGGAAAATAGTGCAGAAAGTCATTGTCTGCTAGAGAATCCCAAATACTCTCTGCAAGATAGAGTTAAGTGAACAATGAGGTTTCCCTTTCCCCTCCAACAGCCAGCGACACTGAGCACCCAAAGTGAAAGGGTTGGGAGAAAGGTCCACATGACTAGACAGTATCTATCTGTCTTTGTCTTATGAGGATTGTGAGAGGGAATGGGTTTATTTTGTCTTTGAACAATGGACACAGGGGCAAATTCAATCCATTCTTGTGAGACCAAACCTAGAGTACTGTGTTCAACTCTGGGGGCTTCAGCATAAGAAAGACATGGACCTGCTGGAGTAAGTCCAGTGGAGGGTCACGAAGATGATCAGAGATGGAGCACCTGTCCTACAGAGACAGGCTGAGAGAGCTGGAGTTTTTCAACCTGGAGAAAAGAAAGCTCCTGGGAGACCTTAGAGCAGCCTTCCAGTACATAAAAGGGGCTACAGGAGAGCTGGAGAAGACTTTTTACAAGGGCCTGTAGTGACAAGACAAGGGGAAATGGCTTCAAACTAAACAGGATTAATTTAGATCAGATGACAGGAATAAATTCTTCATTTTGAGGGTGGTGAGACACTGGGACAGGATGCCCAGAAAAGTTGTGGATGCTCCATCCCTGGAAGTGTTCAAGGCCAGGTCAGATGCGGCTCTGAGCACCGTGATCTACTGAAAGGTGTTCCTGCCCATGACAGGGAACTAGATGATTTTTAGGGTTCCTTCAAACCCAGGCCATTCTACAATTCTATGCATTATTTAATATACCTCACTCATACAGTTTCTATTACATGAGAAAACTACTGTTTCTGAGAAGAGAGAAAGGTATATCAACAGAGTTATGGCTTCCAGAATGTCATATAACAGCAGACAAAACCAACATAGCAGCTTTATTCAAACAAGAAAAACATTCAGAGGAAAGCTGGCAAGAGATACTAGTAGAGATCCCTAGAGGGGCTCTTGAACAGACTGCTCCTCCACAACTTAGACACACAGAAGAATGCCTCTTATGGCTGAGTTAGGATGCTGTTGGCTTGATCTTAATGAAGGCAGATGGGTGTTGCAGACCTGGGTGGCTTAACTGAAAGCAAAATGAAGTCCTGTTTTCCAAGAAAGATCACTGAGTATAAAAGAGCAGATAGTAAGGTGGTACAAAACATGTGCACTTTATTGAACTGCATATGAGAGTGATCAGAGTTGAATACCTTTGAAAAATGTGAAGATAAGTGAAATCAGCATAGAGGTAAAAAAATTCCAGTTACAGAATGCAATTTCAAAGGGTTTTTCTACTGAAGGAGCCCATTCAAAAGTCTAAATCTTAGTTCTCAGCTGAGCTGTGTGTCTTCTTCACTGACAAAGGGTCACGCCAGTCTCAGAAATGGCACAATTCAGGAAGAAGCACCACTTTCAGACATCAGACACTCATCGCTTTTGCCACCAGGAGAGTATACAGAGGCCACAAATCTATCTGAGTCTGGGCAGACAGATTGGTTAACAAGTGACATATCATACTGTTTCTTTTTTTTTTTTTTAATTTCTAGCAGATGACACAACCCTCAGAAGCAATTCAGGCCCTCCTCAGCAACGGCAAACTACCTTAGTATGAATCAGTTTCAAATCTGGCATGCTTTCAGATGCATACCTTTTCATGCAAATCCTACTCCTTTCTCACGCTTTCAGTGGGCAGCCTGGTCATTTGTACACAGCTGTTGTGGTGAAATTGTCTCTAGGTTTAGGCTTCAGGCTTTGCTCCTCCATGCCTATTTCTATAGCCTAAGAAAGTACCCTCAGGCATAGGAGCTTTATGCCACCCCCACATGTCTGGACAGGAAGAAGAGAGATCAGATAAATAAATTATGTCAACAAATAAGAGACATTCGCTACGAATAGAAACTCCAAGTCCAAACAGGAGCAGCCCAGTACTAGACCTGCCCTGCCAGTGACCCACCCAGGTACTGAGAGGGTCTGTAACATCGAAGGAAAAGTAGAGGGACTGCAGAGAGTGAAAATGCAGCAACAGGGGAGAGTTTTCAATTACTCCCATGCAGTAACAATCACATCAGGTCGTGATGCAGACATTAATTTTTTTGCTGCCCTAAATGGCATCTTCAGGGAGCATCTAGACAAGAAGAAAAGAAGAAACTTCTATGCATAACCCAACTCAATAATCCGTTATCATAATATTGTTCTGAAATAGGAAGAAGATAAGTTGTACTTGTCCATCTTTCTACCTACCTCTCTTACAGCAGAAAAATAAACTGCAAAATCTTATGAAGACTTCAAGAAGCTAAAAGGGATGGCTGACTATTTCAAAGCAGCTTGCAGACTATTTAGGGACACTGCAGTAGAGTCACAGTACTGAAAAATAGCCCAAAAGTCAGTATGATGGGGCAGTAGAAAAAAGTCATATTTGAGGAAAAACTGAAAAGAACAGAAATGTCAGTAAATAATTCTAAAACCAGATAAAACTGGAAAAGAATGAGAGCAGCCTGCAAAATCCATAATATCTAAGAATGAGCTAAAAGATCAAATAAGAAACATGACAATAAGGGTCAATGTGTGCTCGCTATGTGGAAAACCTGTTTCATTTCTATGAAGGAATGAACAAGTTCATTCACCACCCGCCTCCCCCC
>VZTI01000339.1:541131-648747 GCA_013397865.1 Struthidea cinerea | reverse complement strand
GGATTTTCCAGGAGGAATTTACAAAGATACCCCACTCTTCCTAAAGAAAACAACCCATCATGGAATAAAGAAGACAGCACACACACAAGTAATATTTTTAATTAAAACAAATGAAAGAAAAGGAGAGATGTCATTAGTGTCTGGCTCTGCATTAGGGACTGTGCTGTGAGCATGAAAATCTGAAAAAGGGAATGAAAAAAAGGAGGGTGGCATGGAGTTGTTGAAGAACTTTACAAAATTATGCAAAAGCAGCTGAATATCAGTAATCATAGAATCAAGGAATGGTTCATGTCTGAAGGGACCTTAAAAATCATCTAGTTCCTATCTGCCTGCCATAGGCAGGAATGCCATTCACTAGACCAGCTTATTCAAAGCCCCATCCAACCTGGCCTTGAACACTTGCATAGAAATGAGCTGCATGCATAGAAATGAACTGTTCCTCAGGAAAGGGAGTTGAGCATTATAATGACCAGTGTGAGCTAAATGCGCATCATCAGTAAGAAAAGCAAGCTGAACATTTTATTAGACTGGTTGGTATAGCTGGAAGATGCAGACATGGTTTTGGGTATCGAAAGAGAATGGCAGACTCTAGGGTAAAACAAAAACTCTCATTTGGTAAGTGTCAGAGACTGAACAGAATAATTTCTCTCAAGACATCTTGGGATGCTTGAAGTGTCTGGTAGGGGGTGGGTCAGACCTTGCCCTGGTGAGGTAGTGCCCTGCCCCCATACCCCCTGGCCCCGCAGTGTCTGTCAATCATGCACACTGGAGGCAGTCCCAGTCCCTGAGTGGCCGGGAGACCGTAAGTCCCACCTGGGAAGAAGGCCTGGGATGGGCCAAGGCTGTAAGAAGCCTGACCATGAGGCAAGCATGTTGTTCCTTAACCTTACATTCATCTTGGAGTTTTCTATCCATTACATCGCTGGAACCCAGGATGTAATGTCTGTCTTTCTGTATCTGTCCTGTCTGTTTTCCTCCCTTTCTTCTTCTTTAAGTCTCTTTTAACAGAATGTAACATCAAATTGGTTTAAAGGTTTTTATGTTGAATGGGCTTAGTCTATGCTGTGATAAGTGTTTTATGTTGTACTAAATAATTTGCCAAAGTTCCTTGATTTTCCATAGTTTACCAGTAAACTTTTGTGTGATTTTAACCTCTTGGGAATATCTGGTCAGTATTTCTCCTTTGCATTTACCCAGTGTGAAAGAACCTAGGTTTAACCCCTGGATTTAAGTGACTGGGGTGTAAAAGTAGGTCAAGACAGCAATTAGGCCTCTCTTTTGCTCTCTCTGAGTCCAGCTTACTCAAACTCTTCACATGCAATTTTTTTAGAGGGACAGAGAGAGGAAAGAAAACTATGACATAAATTTTAGGTCATCACGTTTATGACTGGAAAAGCCAATTGCTGATTCTCAGTTAGCTATGTCTCTTTTACCTCAGTAAAATAACCACACTTTCTCTGGTAGAATAACATGGTGGATCAGGTTATGAGAAAACACACTGATCCTATGTGGACAGAGAGAATTCACTGTACATCACAAGGCAAGAATACATCTGTGCTGCAGCAAACCAGACAGTTTGGTTATCCTTCTAATGCAGCCAACTGCTTGGTGGTTTTGGGTTTTGTTGTTGTTTTTGTTTGTTTGTTTGTGTTTTGTTTCTGTTTTTAAATATGTTTTTAAGATCCCTTCCTGTTAAACCACAAAACTGTATTATCCTCATTTTTGAGCAGCTACAGCCTGTGTTGATTCTCTCTGAGCTTTCTTCAAAGGCCAGTCATACTTCCTTCAAGCTCAAGTCCTCCTAGCGGTTCCAATGAATCCCTGTGGAGACAGAGCCATGGGCATATGAGCCTATGAATGGCCAGGTTTGCCTTGCTGCATTCATGCAACAGCAGAGATCATGCTGTTTATGTTATTATTCCTACGCTTTCTAAAAAGAAAAGTGAGGGGGGAAGCAAGGCAAACTAAAATAAAGATGAGGCTAAAACCAAAACTAAACTAGTCTTCACAGCATTTCCACATAAACAAAATTGTTTGACAATATTCTTTTTTTAATAAGAAAAAGGAGGGAACATGGACTGAAAAGGAGAAGTGGTTGTAACTTCAAAGATAGGAACACACCAGTGGGTAATAAATATTTATAAAATAAGACATGCATCAGCCTGCCACATACACTTTCTGCAAAATGATATATGGATGACTAAAGTGTGATAAAGAAATGCAGAGTAAAGTAACACAGACCCTAAATTTAGACATGTGTAGATTTTTCCAAATGTTGCATTTTATATTTTTAAAAAGGCAAGGAGGGAGGGGAAAGATGGTGGTTTTGTTTTGGTTTTTTTTTTCCCCCAAACTAAACACAACTGTTTCATGTCTTCATTTTTTCTTTGTTTCTTCCATTTTTTTTAATTTGCCTCAACTTCCAGCCTTTGTTCCTTTGTGCTATTCTCAATATGACAAAAGTTATACTTTTAATGCCAAATTGCTTGATATATTTTATAAAAGAAAATGAAAGACAGACCTTTGACTGCAAGGAGATGTGGAAGTTTCCTTGATGCCATAATGTGCTACATCCATAATTTTCAGTTAACCCCTTTCTCTGCCATCTCCTGCCTGTACACACTTAGCAGCACATTCCCTGCCAAAGCAGCTGAACACACCACCACTTCTGCAAAACTGAAGGGTACTGTTTTCATTTTCTTAGACTCTCCTCTGAGATGAAATTAAGGCTTTCCTGGTACATTTAGCAGAATGGTGACCAGATCTCTGTGCTAAAAATTCTATGCCTCAAACCTGGTGCCCAAAGAACAACCTTGAATAGATCCTTGTTTGTTTCTGATAGAAAAAGGAAGTTTTACTGCTATTAATAATTGTGATTCCTGCCATTCAAACATGAAGTCTGATCTGCTTTTTTTTCTGAGGTGTATGTTTGCCTTGCATAACGTGGTCCTTTAGACCTGTAACATGCTTATGCAATGCGAAAGGTCTGGCAGTGTTACCAGGGGCATGATTTGAAGAAGACAGGGTGGTGCAAGCAAACAGAGGCTTTAAAATGTAAGATGCCCTTCACTGGTTGCAGAATATGATGATGGTGTGTCAATAACTCGAATCATAACACCCTGTGCATTCTGGGCTAAGTATGAGGAAAGGCAGCTTTTTAACTTATAAAATGAGCACTTCTGCAACAGAAACAACTGTCAGACAAATATAGAACCCTGAAATGTCATTTTTATGCTCTTTTTTTCAAAGTAATACTACAATTTAAAGTACAGCAGAACAAGATGACAGTTTTAAAGAGAAAAAAAACAGATTTGATTTTAAAGACTAGGTACAGGAGAAGTGAGTCAGACCTGATCTTGGCGACACCAGAAGAGATTTGGAGTTACTGCATTCCAATTACTGCTGATGTAGTCCAGTATGACTGAAATCAGGATCCAACAAACTCTGGAATAAACAAGGGCAGAAATAGCCTTCATTATGGAACACTTGAATACAGAAAAAAAAAAAAAAGATATAAAAAAGGTACATAAAGTAAAAAGTTACATAAAGTAAAAAGGTTCATAAGCACAGCACAGAGCTCCTTGAAAAGCTGATGTCTGACCCGAGCTCAGGTACTTTCGTACTTTCAGCCGATATGAAGAGAGGCACAGCAACTCGGTTCTGTCTGTTGAATAAATTCCCTAATTTTGAATTCCTGCAAGCATGTTCGGTGTGTTCTTGAAGAAAACTCTGGGGTGGAAGGAGCATATAAAGCTACTTATAATGCTCATCCTGGCAGTGCTTGTATGTACTTTATCAGGCAAGAGAGTGAATAGGCAGGAAGTCAGAGAAGTATTCTAAGATACAGCAAACAGAACAAGTTCTGATCTGGAAGTAAAGCTGCACATAAACTTACTTGGAAAACTACATGTGACCCTATTCCTTGTCTTGTAAAGAAGGTGACTATGGTGCTTCTGTCAAAGGAAGTCTTTAATCTGCTAAGGTAGTTGTTGAAAAGTAAAGGATTTCTTGCTTTAGTGACTCATGCAAAGAGGGAAGGACACAAAACCAATGCATAGGTTGCCACTGAAAGGTAGAAAACATACTCTTAGGTACAAACATACTCTTTTCAACACCATACTTGACCAAGCTGAAATATAACATATAAATAATAAAAATGATGGTTCAGTAAAATAGTTATATAGAATAACAAGTTCACCTAATCATAATCCTTTAAGATTAGGAGTATTTGGCAAAACTTGTTTTGGAATGCTTTTGTGTGATTTGGCATAAAAAGGAGAAATGGTAGAGATTGCAGCCACAAACAAAGCCTTTTGCTTAGATCCATGTACGTTGCACATCCATTCCAAAAATGAAAGGCAAAGAAGTAGAGCCTGCTTTAATTTGCTTGCATTACTTTAGCTTATAGTATCACACGCCCTTTTATAACTGGGTAAAAAGATCTTTCTGCAGTGAGAAGGAGTTACTTCTTTCTATTGCAGTTTTAATAACTGCTACACTTCACGAGAGGGTAAGTTCTTTAGCTGTCCAATAATTGTACCTTGTATCTCTAAATATGTTTTAATCAGTCCCCATAAAAATAAAAATAATCCTTTGTCATCAAATTTCGTAAGAACTGTTCCTGGCAGCAATGTTAACATTTTTCCTTACTCGGACTTCAAGAAATGGCTAGTCTAATAGGACCTAGAATTATGATAGGGATGCCTGATACTTGCAGGTCTATACTCACTATATTCTGTTCGTCTCAGCTATGTGAGGTGTTACTCACTTTTTGACCTAAATTATTATGCAATCTTACTTCACGCTATTTAAAAATTGCCTCATTTCACCTTGAATACCACTAAGTAATGACAGCTGAAGTAATTTCTAACATGGTTTGTACTTACTTTTTGGAATCTATTCAGGTAACAAGCCATACCAGTGTAGGGTTGTTATTATCTGACAAACTGTTGTGTGCTTGGAATAAGTCTGAACATCTGATTTGGACTTCTGAAGCAATCAAGTAGTGACTGACCAACATTTATAATAAATATAAAGATATTATTTCAGTATTGTTTAACATAGGGATTTATGATTTTTTTTTTAAACCAGAAATGAAAAAATATTATTTCATATCCTCTAATAGAGAGATTGCAGAAAACTGGTGAAAAAATTTATGTTTAATGGTAAGGTACTGTTAATTACACAGTAGAATTTAATCATGTAGGTTGTGAAAACATTTGTGGTGAAGAGACACAATTATGAGTTGTCTCAATCCCAGAGATAGTGGGATGAGTCCTGCTGCCCTTGCCAAGGCTTCCTCCTAAGATTCCTATTGAGCTAGGTACATGTTTCTCTGTCTCCTTGCTTCAATGGGACAGGATGGTTCCTAAGACATTTTGCCATGTTTATCAGCTACAGGTTCCCTACACATGGTGCTCAGGGCAAAGACAAAGCCCGCCATGGGTGCAGAGGCAGCACGAGTTCCTTGGCATGTTGCTGCAGCAAGCCAGTCAATTCTAGTGATGACAATATAGGGCATTCTCCTTCCCTCTGGCATAAATCAGTGCTGAAAAAAAAAGAAGACGATAGCATGGATCAACAATTGGTATTTTAATCCCCAAGTGGCTTGTGGAGGCAGAAGTCAACACCAATGGGCTAACAGAGATCTGGCTCTTCTGAATATGTAGGAGCGTTTCCTTGGCACTGGACAGAAGTTCTAGGAAGGGGAGAGAAGCCACATATGCAGTTGAACCCTCAGGAAACTGGCCGTCAGTATGCTAGAGGACAACAAGATTGATGCCCTTGGAGGATGGTTATTTGAGGACCTTGATGTGATTTGAATTACAATTGAAAAGTTCAGTGTGGTAGCACAAGACCTACTGGGTCTCTGTGGAGTTAGGTACAGAAATGCTCTGTGGTTACAGAAGCCTCTATAGTGCAATACTGAGGCACTGCTGGCATTTGCAAAACCAGTACCCAGTCCTGGAGCCACACAAACTTTGATGGCTAAATTTCAGTGGCTGTCCAGGGAGCCCACATAGCTGCCAGTGTGAAGTTTCTAGCCACACTTAATTGCAAAGGGCAAGAGCTCAGCAGGGCTTCACAAAATAGAGCCCTCCTAGCTGCTTCATTTTGCCATGGATATGATTAAAACTTCAAAGCATAAAACATTCTGTTAGAATAATCTTTATCCTGGTTAACCAGGGGCTAGAAAGTCATTTAGGACATCTAAAGCATAGGAACTAGGAATTGCACAGACCGTTCCTAAAAGGACTCGAATTTTCTCCAAGACAAGGCCTCTAGCAACAACTCAAAATGTGGCCATTTTGACACAGGTCTCACTTGCTTCAACTTATTCAGTACTTACTGAACCCAGAGTATGACAGCAAATTGTCTGAGCAATCTCCATCGAAATTATTTACAACATGACCATACACAATCAGGTGAAAGCTTCTCTCATATTTATTTTTTAAAAAATGCCAAAGAGATGCTCCAGTATTTTCCAGCCATACTACCTTTCGTTATTATTTTGTAACTCCACACAAGCAAAGTTTCACTGCATCTGGTAAATGTCTGTGGGAGCAGGATGACTCAGTCACTTAAATATGTAGCATGGTTTCCCCTATTTCTGCATTACAGCAACACCCCAGTCTGTAACTCTGAGCAAGTCACAGGCTCTCTTTCAGAGGGTATTTAATGCGAGGTTCTTAGTGCTTGCTAAGAAAGGTTCCATGGCACTTTTCACAAAAGTAGGGCTGTTAACCTCCCTGACCCGACCATATTCCACTATTCATTAAGAACCATGCGAGGAAGAACTAGTTTAGTACTGACTGAGAAGGAAGAGTGCCACCCACTGAACCAAAAATGTCACACTTAACAGCAGCATGAGTATATAGGTACATAGGCATATGTGTGTTTTTAGTATATATACACACGATGTATGTTGAACAGAAACCAAGGAGTAATCTGATGTGATAGTTATAATTTGCAGTGTCTTAGATTAATCTGTTACATCGGTCAGTGGCAAAACTGACAAGATGTTACATGGTCTTGTTTAGTCACATTAGGTGTGTTGTAAACCAAACACAGAATTTTCTCTGATGCAGTTTCAGCATCCAGGGAGAAATCCCCAATCTATGACTGTAGCCTTAAACTGGTGAATTTACACCAGTAGAAAAATGCAGCAGAGGAATGAAGCCCACGTTATTTCTCCCATCCCACTGTTTCCTCTCTACATTATGGCTGCTAAGAACAACTTTCCTGCTTGTTATGTTTTTCTTTCTGCCAGCTGCCTCCTTAAATTAGCCTTTCTTATGTCATTTGGTAGTAAGGATCTTTGGGTTCATGTCAGGAGATGCATTTAACATACTTCTGATACTCCAGCATAAGCAGCTGTGACATGTGGGCAACTCTGAACATCCACAACCATCACCACCAATTACCCCCTTTATTAATCTGACCTTACAGTAGATACCCTGGGAGAATTTCACTGTCAGTCTAACATTTCACAGCTTCCTCTGTTTCATGAATATATATGTACTGTGTTTCACATTTCACTTGTTTGCTGCCCTCCCAAACACCAGCTTCTTAATATTAGCTGCTTTGGTAATAAGGCATAAATCACTTTTTTATGGCTGCTGCACCATTTTTCTGCTAACAGCTGCCATATTGCATTAGGCTACATTATACACAATGAAGAATGACAGAGAGGTGGAGCACGACATGTGCAGCCTAACAAATTTATTATGCTGTTCAGCTGATAGGCCTATTCATCTTTCAACACTGAGAGTACAGTAAGTCCTACTAACCCAAACTAACAGCACTCCAGGATGTTAAGAATGTAGATTATATACAAAACAGTAAACTCTGATACTGTGTATTCAGCTTGGATAATCTCCTTCTTGATAATGGAGCTGGTATATTTTAGGCATCTGTTACCCTTAGGGTGGTTTTATGGAAAGGCATTTATAATTCAATTTCCAAGCACAGCACAAAACTGTCTTGAACAATGAAACTGTTTAGCTTGTGGTTATGTTTCTACAGCTCAAATACACTCAGGACTTGTCTACACTGCAGGCTGTGGGGTGACACAGAGATACCGCATCTCAGCTGAAATAGCTTATGGCTTCCTGCTGCAAAATGAACATTCCCTGGACCCACATTTTGGAAGAAGGTAAGTACCCACCTAGAACAATGGAGGAAGACCCTAGGGTGTTAGAATTGCTGCTCTCTCTTGCCTGAGAAGTCAAGCCTCATTCCTGTGTGTTGAAGAGGTCATCCACAGTCTGAAGCATCCCATGTCATGTTTATCATTTCAGTGCAGCTGGGCTTCTTTGACACTAGCACATACTTTTTAAATGGGCTGTAAAACCTGGCAAATGTGAAAACCTGTTTAAAAGCTCTGACCTCAAACCTATCAGGAGTTCTTACAGCTATTTTTATTGAATCCTGAAAATGAAATTTCCAAGTGGAATTCTTGCAACAGAAGAAACAGTCATTTCTATAAGAGAAAAAAACTAAGTAATTAAAATATGTAAATTTGGAGTTATAGTATAGACTATATATATAGTATAGTATAGCTTATTTAGGTTATAGTAGTACAGACTATAGAGGATTTCATAGGTGGAACAAAGTTTTAAGAAGTTCTTAAAAGACATACTGTTCTTCCTTTCCCATGCAAAGCCCCCTGCAGCTTCTGCAGTTACTGGGAGTTCCTTAAATCACAGCACTGAGACTCTGTATTAAGGAATACACAAATTCAAATCTTTACAATTCTAACTTTTCCCTAATTATCTTTACAGCAGCATTCATAGTGTGGGGAATACAGTAAACCGTGTGGTAATGTTAATTATGTGCAAATGGCAATTGTAAAGGTTTTAATAGTGACCTCTGCAAGTAGAAACCTTATTGATCATTTCTATATGTATAATCACATAGTGCTGGCTAAAACACCAAAATCCTAGCCTGGCTTGTACCAGAGTCCATGTAAAACCTGGACTGGACTCCTGAAGAAAAAAATCGTGTTTGGGTGCTTCTCAAAAAATGTTAAATGTTTCTCCTTTTCCCTCAATAAACTGAAATATTGGAAGTTGAACAATGATTCTGAATTATTTTATATAAGTATGAAGATGTCTGGTTGAATCAAAAATTCATACAAAGCAATCCATGCTGATTTGAATTTAAGGCATTTGCAAAACAATGCTTAGAAAAAGACTTTGGCAGATGTTGTATTTTCTATCAGGATATCAGCACTATTGCATGGGGCCTCATTTCTTGTGTGTTCTGAGACCTATATACAATAGTCTTCTGCTAGTTCAAATGGCTCTGTTTTTTGTTTGGTGGTGGATTTTTTTGTTGTGGGTTTTTTGTCTTGTTTTGTTTGGTTGTGGTTTTTTTCTTTTTTTTTTGGTTGGTTGGTTGGTTTGGTTTTTTTAAATAGTCTGTTGAAAATCCACAGTGCACCAAAGCACAGATTTTGTGCTTTCCATCTCTGTTACCCAGCTGCACAGATAGCCAAGATTTTCTTAAAAATCATGAAATTTTTTTCATGAGCCACCAGTCATTTGTACACAGAGCTGAATAAGCAAGGGTCAGTACCATGTTATAGCATTTGGGTAGTATCTCAAAGGGGCTTTCTTCTGGTACATGGAAGTTAAAGTTCCTGAAAATTTAGATTTTTTGCTAAGACTCAAAAGCGCATTGGACCCTGCTATGTCTGGTCAGCTTTGCTGGCTGTGGTAAACAGTAAATGAGACCACATTTTTTGTTCTCTTCATCTTTACAATTAAGTTCATATGAGCTTCACTGTGTACCAGCATACGTGCTCAGCAAATATGCAGTTACAGCTTGCCATTGTATAGGGGTGTTATTACTCACTCCCTCAGTGCAGCCATACAAGACCTAGCCACATTTTGCTTTGAAGAGGTTAATCTCTGAACCTTATGAAGTGTTTTGAGTGTTAATGGTCTCTGTTCAGTTCTGTATTGCTTTGAGATAGCCCAGCTTATGCATCTGTTTATTTGAACTCAGATTAGCTAATGCAGATGTTTATTTTTCCTTAACTAGAGCACTAAAACTCTTACTCTATATAGTTTTAATCATCCATTCCTAAGAAATAAATTTTTTCAGCATAAGAACTTGGAAAGAGTGGAAAGAATGAGATGATTTTATCCACATTTGGGTCTTATTGTTTTAAAAGTGAAAGAGAAATTACAAAATCCTGAGACCATTACATATGTGCAAAATTATTTATTTGATTTTTTAACCTAGTGAAATGCATGAATTTATTTAAATTTTGTTTGGATAAAACTTTCCCTTGACACTATAGTCTATATATTTTAATTTGGTTTAGTGCCTGGATGCTTTGTATAAAGCCAAATACAAAAAGTACATTCTCCAGCTATACCTAAGAAGATTGTTAGTTAACCACTTTTTAACCTTTCCAGTTCTACGTAAGAAAGCATCATCGGTCTCAAAAAGCTGGCTCTAATTTCCTTACAAGGAACAATCTTTATTACAGCAGAATGAAACTCTTGGGTCAAAAGAAACATTTTGAAATGTCAAGTGGGATCATATTGATGTTTTCAAACAGAAACTTTCCAGTTCTCATTTTGCATTAAGGGTTTCTTTTGAAATTTACCTATATTTACCTTTAATAAATGTTAAAAAGCCTACATGAAATGTCTTCTGACCTGAAATGACATTTCTTTCAAATTTGTATGTTGCTGTTTGGCAGTAAAACTGACAAATTTTAATTCTGGGTGGAATAAATTAATTTTTTATTGTTGTTTATTTTTTTATTTGGCTAGCATACAAATACAAATAAATAAATCCTTTATACAGTCCTCTATTCTTCAGATATAATTTGATCAGCAAAACTGTCCTTTTATTTTTACACACATAAACAACAAGCAAACTTATTTATTTTCACAGGGTTACTTCATACTTACGCAAGAGAAAAAGGAGCAAGATTTCCTGTCAAAATAGTAAAAAAAAAAAAAGGTTAAAAAAAGGGAAGGAAAAGAAAAACAAACCAGTGTAATAGAGCTGCATCTCTCCTGTGTGTTGCTCGACACCAGCTGAAACAAAACTGACTTGAGACTCTGCAGAAGCATAGTTTGGAAGCGAGAAAAATAAATTGAATCCTGCAGCAGTAGAGCAACTCCCCCAGACACCGCACTGGGAGAAATCAGGGGAGTTTCAAGGGGCTGTGGGTGGAAAAGAGGATTAGGAAGAGCCAGCGGGACTTGGCTGACCTTAGCTAACTTCCTGACCGCCACTTTTCCCCCCTGGGAGCTGGGCTCTGGTCGTGGGAACAACACCTGCCTTCCCCATCCCCATCTCCACAGGGGTTGCTGCCGCCCCACGGACGCCTGGGGCCAGGAACAACCACAGCAAGGGGAAAGCCTCCTGTGCTTCATCAACCCTGTTTCGGAGCCACAGGGAGGGGGTAGCAGTGGCGTGAAAAACTTCTGAGGGATGGTGAGCAACGGGGTTCATTGCTGAAGATTTTTCTACAACCCCGCTGAGCAAAGGACCCAGCCCCACCTCGTTGAGTAAGATCTCGGCTGATGGGGTTCCAGGGACCCAAAGTCCAGAGCTCACAAACAGAAGCCACTGTCAACTTTAACTATGGCCTGTGCCCCAAGGTGTTTTGGGGTCACACAGGTGGCCAGCAGAAGTTAACCACATGTCTAATGCAGTCATCTATGCCTCCACCATCATTATTTCCCTTACACTTAGTGTTTAAAGCCATCAGCTACAGAAATAGACAGCAGCTGAACAACATACACGAATAAATACTGAATACGATTTCTGTATCACACTGTATCTCTCACTGTAGTGCAGAGAACTACAGTAAGTTATGCACATATTTCAGTATCTGTGTTCTATGGACTAAAAATGTATCCACTCTAGGGGCAACACCTGCACTTTTGTCAATTTCTATGCAGACAGGTTTTCATCCGTAGTGTTACTTGTGCACTCTTGAGCACACGTATGAGTCTGCACACATTTATCTAATGTGCACACTGGATGTCCTTAAATTCCTGTTCAGAGGAAGATCACTTACCCTACAGTAATGATAAATCACACACCACTTAACGTGTCAACACAGTGGTCATAAATGACCCAGTATCCATACAAAACACAGGCTAGTGACATCACCACTAGCAAATATTTTGGCCCTGCAAGGTTGATTGCAGGCCCAGGGCAAAAGATGGGGGGATTTCTGTTGAAGCACACTTTTCCCCTTTCTCAGCTGTCATTCCCCTTTTTTTTGCTCTTCCAGTTTCCTCCTTTCTCCAGCTCACTTTATCCTTCCTCTGAATAATACAACTATTTCATATTTTTTTAAATCTATCATGCCAAATCAAATTAACAGATCCATCTCATGACCATAGCCCATTACCATAGTCCTTTTTATATCTCTCTTATGTAATATTCCTCTCATTTCTATGACTTACCTAGAAAGAATAATTATATTTATTTGGGTTTTTTTCAACAGGAAACTACTAGATTATTTGTCATCTTAGACAGGAAAGACTTGTAAATGTTCGGATAGAGGAGAATTGAAAATAGTATAGAAGTATTGTGTTATAATACACATATTCACACATTTTGTATATGGCAGTATGAGGAGTAGATTCATAAACTCCTCAGCTCTTAGGAGCTGTGGGTGCTACAGGTGGAGCAGGTCAGGGGAGGAAGCTTGCTCCCACTCCACTAGTGCTAGTGGCAATCTGGATAAACTAGGAAGGAGATAACAGACTTCAAATGTGGACATGAAGAAACTCCCCTAACCTTACATGGATCTTTATTATTCACTATTTTATTATTATGTGCTATAGTATACAGCTCTTTTCTCTTAAAATGTAGAATGCAATCATGCAAATAAGACACAGTCTGAAATATAGAGTTATTCAATATTGAATTCTACGTGAAAGTACTAGAACTTGAAGTGGAAAATTATTAATGCAGAGAAAAGCTGGACAGGTTGATGTCTGCAGATAAGTACAGGTTTTGAGATAAACAGTGAAGCAACTTATTGTCTGAAAAATCAGCAATGGGAGGGAAAGGTCTGTCTCTCAGAATATCAGATCTTGGTGGTTACTGCAATCCCTATTAGGTAAGTAAGATTTGGATCTGTCTAGAACTATACGAGAAGTCGGAGGAGAAGAGACCTCCATTCTGATTTTGATCTTGCATCTTGAGACGTGTCCATTTCAAGATTCTTGATACATTTCTCTTCATACCTGCTGCCCCCTCCTCATCCTTGTAAGGGCAAAAGGTGGCAGAGATAAGCACTTGTTTGTGGTCCTGCCTGGTTGCTGGGCCCCTGCTGCATGAGGTCATAGTTCACATAGGCTGTGGTCATAGGTCTGACCTGGGAGTGGTGCTTCCCTTGTGGAACAGGAGTTCTTGACAAAAGTGAGTTGGGGAGTTCCCAAAGTGAGCTGCTCTAGGTGGTAGTTAGGCTAACACCGTAAAAATGAAAGCTCTTTTTATGATCCTTTAGTGAGAAATAAAACTGCAAGTAAGTTGCCAAGATTGTTTGCAAGGCAGCTCCAATAAGATATCTCCATTTCAGTAACAACATGGAAACCTGCTGATTTATTGCAATGTGTTTTTAGAAACCTTGAGATGCTTCCGGTGGCTACAAGTAATGCTGGAGCTTTAAGCAGCAAATGCTTGGATGAGCTCAAACATTCCGGGTTTTCCTGTGCTTAATATGTTGCATTGCTATCTTGATATGTAATGTCACAGATGGTAATATTAGTCATGAAAGAACAAAGAAGCCAAGTCCATAGACGAATTAAGGTGGTGGAGAGGCAGAGAGAAAGAAAGGAAAGAGAGGGAGCAGTGAATGCCTACAGCAAACACATTTTATTTTAAAGATTCTTCATACACACTGAACACCTCAAGATCTATGTATTGGCAAGAGTAGCCATAGAAGGCTGTAAATCCTCAACCTGGCTTATATCCACTGCAAAAACTAGAGTAAGTAGTGTGAAAACACTTGGAAGTGAATAGATGAACTTAATTTAAAAATGGGCAGCTGTCCCACAAATTCCCATGCAAACCAGTGGTGGCTTCTTTTTTCTTTTTTTTTTTCGTTTTTTACATTAACTACACAGCCCTTCTTCAACAAGAAGATTTAGAGTGTTTGCCTGTTATCTTCTTATCTTCTTTGCACCTTTCAAATGTCTTTTTTAACCATTTGTATACAGTCCACATTACCTACCATGAAGAGCTTAAGGGAAACACTCAAATTAAATTGAAATACAAAAAGAAATAATAAGGCAGTGATTGAAGGCACGAGTTAACAGACAAGTTATAAAGCCCATGAAACTACATTTACTCTGGAGTTATGGGGGAACCTGTTCCAGCTCAGCACACAACATGCTCAGTAGGGCTTTTGCTTGCTAAGTTAACTCTTTCTGTGAACAGAGGAAGTGGAACCCATGTTAAATGAGGTAGCAGACTTCCATGAAAGAAACACTCCTCTTGAGCAGTTTCTAAAGTCAAATCTGCAATACCATTTAAATAAATTCAAGTGTAGAACTGTACCAATGATATTGCCCTTATCTCTGAGTCATCTAAATGTTCAGGAGGACATTGAGAAATGTCCAAAGAGCTTTGAACTGATAAAACCGAGAAATTTTGTCAAAGAGGAGGCAGATATTTCACCTGTAGTAAAATGCAAACAGTTTGTCCAGAATTTCAGCTTAGAAACAGATTTCTTACTTTCCTTTTGCACATGTTTGACTTCACGGACTTTGAAGTATACATCATTACAATTTATAAGAATTTGATAGCTGAACTCTTAAGAAGCAAGCACAGAAAAGGGTGGCTCACAGGTGTGAGTAAGGCAATACAAGAGAACAAATCTATTTTTAGGCTGAGATGTAGGGAAAATTTCCAACACTGATTTTATTTTGCTGTGGAATAGAGTCCTCAAATGAAGGGGTAGGCGCCCATTAGCCTGAGATGGAAAGTTCTATACATTGAGAGTACACTTTCACTGGCAAGGAAATGCATCATTTAATAGGTCTTTTCCATTTCTATGACACTGTAACTTGGGGTTGTTCCAATGTGCAAAGTAAAAGGAAAAATATAGTGAACTTCTGCATCCCTTTCATAAAGCACTTGACCTATCTTGGCATATACAGGCATATATATTGAAGCTATTTTGTTTTAAATATTTTACTATTTGGAAGGAGATTTGATCATTCTGCAGAGACTGGAAAAATATAGTGAATGCAGAAATAATGGCAAGTGTTACCTTCTCCCTTTAATGCTATATATTTTATCATCCAGACTTGACAGTCTTGCTGCCCTGCTTGTATTTCCTTGACAAAGAAACAGCAAAGTAAGTTGCATTGCATGTGATGATTTTGTAATCTTCCTCTCATTTGTCATATGTCACTTTCATTCTCTGTATCCAATACTTTTACATAGCCATAAAGCAGAAAGTCAGATTTTCATTTATTAGTTTTATGCTATACATGAGGGGTAAGACACAAACCTACAGTCACTCCTCTGCTACTGCACTAACTTGAAAATACACGGAAATTTGGCCCCTTCAAAGCTTTCTATTTAATTGAAAGTCCAGTGTGTGGCGAAACTTTCTCAGTACTTTTATTAACATTTAGCAGAGACATATTTTACAGAAATAAACTCAAAGTGTTTTACATAGTTACAGTGATTATTTCTGAGTGATTTTTGGGCAACATAAATGTGGTATCAGCCTTTTTGAAAATCAAGAATACAGGACAATCAATCTTTGGTCAGCTGCAAATGTATTGCAATTAGGTAACAAACACAGAAGTCCATTCCATGGGGTGTTTTTCAACCTGCTAGATTTTGTGCATAGGCACAAAATTTGACTGTTCAAGGCATTAACACCAGAGGATCTCCTGCCTCCCAGCGTTCTCTCTAATTGATTTAACCTGCACAGTTGGGCTAACTCAGATATATTTTCCCAGACGACCAATCTTGTTAAATATAATTCAGCACAAAGAGGAAAAAGCATGGAAGACTACTTCTGCTCCAGGATAAGCTTCAATCCTTGGACATCAGTGTTCATTTCCATTTTGGATTATACTTCTTTCTAGTGAAAAGTTAGGTTTTAGAATCTTATTTTTCAGAAGAACAAAATACTTAATTGCACATGGATAAATATCCCTATTCTCCTTCGCATTAGGATGTACAGTTTTTAACAACTGAATTCATACACACATCTAAAGATGTGGAAGTGTGGAAAAGACTTTTTATGTATGGATATCCAAGCAGATTTTATGAAAATCTCTCAGGGGAAAAAAAAGAAGAAAAAATATGAGGACAAGAAAAAAAGAAACGGTAAAAAATAGGAGACGGTTTTGACTACCTTGTGATGTCAGAAGCATTTAATGTGTTGATGGCCAGCTGACTGCTTAGCAGCAGTAAGGGGACATGGTTCTAGTACCATGGATCCCAAGCCCCATAATACTGTAAAACACTGTAGTTGGATATTTCAGTAAGTTCAAGAAATAGTCCTCCTGTAGTTTAAGAACGAATACTATTACCGTTCTGAAGATTAGGTGCCAGAATTAACTGTACATGGCAGAGTCCTCTTAGAGAAGGTGTTCTTACGGCACATGAAATATAGTTATCTGCTGTAAGGTTTACTCTAGGTAGTAAAGAAGGTTAAATGTCTTTTTGATGTTTCAGGATTTGATACATGTGAACAATATCCTAAGGATATCATCTTTAATGTTCCAAGCTGTAGATAATTTCCTTTTCTTGAAAGAGATTTGAGCCTTCTGTTTAGGCTGTTGTGTTTGTTTGTGGAGAATTCATTCCACTGGTTAGAATATATCAGTTAAACAATAGCCTTGAAAGTATACATAAAACAAAACCCTCAAACTCCGCAACATCTTCTACTTCTTTATTTTTCCTTTTTTTTTTTTTTTTCCCTTCCCTATTGGGATCTACAGAGCAATATTACTTCCTTTACTCATTATTTTAAGTCTACCTGGTCCCAGAGGGAATTTGGGTCCTTTTCTCTTCTTTGGCACTTCTAAGATTAAAGATCTGTTTTGTTTATCTGACCTCACAGTCATAACCCCAGAGACAGCATGGCATAAACAGTATCACCTCTTGATTTCTTCGCTATTTCAGCATCACCTTGAGGAACAATGGAAAACATGGGACTATGAACACATAGACCAAGGAACTTTCTGAACTTTATATCATTTATCAACTCACCTGTGAGGTCATAAGATACAGGCGGGTTGCATGATGTTTCTTGTTGACTATTCTGACAGCCAAAGAGGTGAGTGGTTTGTGGCCAGCCCACAAAGCTATGCAAGAAAGCTACCTCTGAATGCAATTCTTCTGTATATGCTTAGTGCTTTTCTTCTCTCTCAGCAGACAGTACACACAGAGATAGGACATGTTCTCCATCAGAAGCAGGACAGTTCCATTTGGAGATAAAGCTGATTGTTCTTGTCTGACTTGGGTGGGAACAATGTCAGACACTTTGAGCACCGTGATGGGACACTTGATGTCTGTGGAAGGGGCAGTGCCCAAAGATCTTAATAAATTGTGTCCTGGGCAGTCATTGCCTTGCTGATTTCCCACTCCTTTTTGATGCCAAAAACAGTCTGCCAAAGAGGCTCCTTTCTGCCCATTTTTTTTCCTAGTGTCTGGGCTTTTGTACTTCTCCACATCACAGGCATATGGAATGGACACAGAAGGAGGGAGATAAGCTATTCCAAGTAGATATGGCAGCATTTTTGGACCAGTACTGTGAGCATGAGGCCATAGCAGTCTGCAGTTAACATCTTGAGAAGAACATACAGCAGGTATGAGGCACATAAAATACATTAATTGCATCTTTTAGGTGCATCAGGAAAACCCTGCTGTTCTTCCCCATAAAGAACAAGGAACTACAGCCTTCTAAGTTGTGTAGGATAAAGTTCAAGCCTTTAGCTGTTTGATTATTTTTAATCAACATCTAAGGAGCTGGAGTATTTTACTCTCTTCTCCAGCATGGACAGCTGCGATTTCTCTCACTAAGAGAAGGAATTGCTTTGACAGAATTGGAGTGCTGTCTGTCTAGAGGAATCACCAGATTTGAGGTTTTTTTCTTTTAATATTGATCACTCTTGCTCTAGTCCACAAAGGTGCTAAACAAAACATTGTTGATTGCATCATTAGATTCTTCCTCCTCTTACCTCTTCTCTCTGCACTCTGTTCTCTCACTAAATTGAACAAGAGAGGAAAACTAAGCTAAGAAAATGCTCAGAAAAATATTCAGGATAGATTTTTGGCAAAGAACCCATATTGCATGCTCCACATGGCTGATTATTACATAATGGGCCTAGCTTGGATTTGAGCAGGAGAATGGACTAGACGACCCTATGAGGTCCTTTGCAACCTACATTAATGTGCTGTTCTATGTGATACAAAGCCCCCTGTATTTCACAGAAATAAGGTGGGTCTGTGTTTCTCCTGGAGACATCAGTCTGTGAAATGATTCCGCAAGGGACATGAAAGGTTATAAGAGGTAGCAGGTCCAAGGCCCTTTGCAACACCTTCCGACTTTTTCCACCCCCAAGCACCCTGGACCCCTGGAGAAAAAGTTGTGGAGAGATACAGTTAAAGGCAAAGCAGTTGATACAGGCCCTAAAGATGTCACAGGTGTCACAAGAACACAGACTTGGATAGCTTTGGTATCTGCATTGTGTGGCAATTCATCCATGCATTTCGGCACAACCTGCTGCACTTTTGCCCTGTCACATGACCTTTTGCAAGAGAGGGGCTGGCTGACCTGCAGCTGTGGCTTCCACAGCTCTTTATGTCTTGAGGGGAGATGAGGGCCAAGGAAAACCCACCTGGCTGAGGCTGTCAGCCGAGGGAACACTTGACAGATCAGGGCCAGCCTCCGTGCTGAGACTCTCAACAGAGGAGGAAGCAAAAGGCACACATGGTTCATATGCTTTTGGCTTTTCTTGGCCTAACTTGATCCCTGAAGTCTGCAGGAAAGCAGAGCTGAGGAGGCAAACTGCTCCAAAAGTAAATGCCGCCTGGGGACTTGGCTGGGAGTTAGACAGACATGTTGCAGAGCCAAAGTGTAAATCTAAAATTTTGAAATAAAGTTTGGAATTTTCCTCAGAAAAGCTTGGCCACCAGCAGGTCTGGCTGTAAGGCCAATACCAGAAGAGGCAGAAAAAAACGACTGAACTTCAACAAGCAAGATATTCCCTGATTGCCAGTGATTGACAAGCCTGGCTTCAGTCCCAGTCCTTGAACACAACAGAACAGCTATGAGAAAAAGGCACCTACTACTAAAAAATATAGGAGTTCAGTGGGTGGTAAGTCTGCTTTTCACTCAGGAAACCCTTAGGAGTCAGTTAGGAGCAGCACATGGGTCTCAGTAGCAGCAGAGGCTTATACAGTTGAGAAAACAAAGTTGAAAACAAACAGCTGCATAATGTATTGCAGTAAGGCTTTCACAGCAGAGATAGTGGGTCATAAACAAGTCCCCCAGAACTGGATATTATCCAACAAGGCACAAGGCCTAAAAAGAACTATTTGTTTTTTTTACTCTTCATGAGATGAAATG
The DNA here is from genome assembly GCA_013397865.1 of Struthidea cinerea. Lineage (NCBI taxonomy): Eukaryota > Metazoa > Chordata > Aves > Passeriformes > Corcoracidae > Struthidea > Struthidea cinerea. The sequence goes on along the minus strand of VZTI01000339.1, from coordinate 629,156 downwards.
CACACTGCAGGAAAATCCCGTGCAAATCAACATAGCGTCATGGAAACCACGAGACCATCAATAAAAGTAATAAATGGAAAGGGTTATAATAATATATACTTAGCACTTTACATTTTCAAAGTGCTGACAGGACATTAATCCCCAAAATACCCTTGTGAGGGCAAAGGCAGCTTTAACATTTTGAGATGGGCTTGTGAAACTATTTTTGGTCTCGAATTGATCTGACCTGACTTCTGTTCACTACTCAATACTAAATTGTAGTATTTTTACACCATCTAACATGATGCTTCATTGTTTCTCTTGCTCTGAATATGAGAAGCAGAGTCCAGTCAGTGTTTTCTAGACTACATGTTAATGCCAGCAGCGTAAAACTGCTGTCTAAGCTCAATTCTTCCTCTCAGCTTGGGCCTAGTGTTTGCTATCACTGGAGAGTTTTATTACATTCAGTTACTCAGTTAACCTTTTTCTCTATTTAAATAACTATGCAAAACATAGTTGCCAGAAATTCATATACCAAAACATGCAGATTAGCAATTTCCAATGAACTGAGAGAGCTGCCTCCAAGACAGCCAGAAAGGAAAACAAGAGAGCATAAGTTGTATTTTATAACTTCAAAGGACTGCTTTTATCTTCCACAGATTATTTGTTCAACTGCAGTTTTGAACTAGCTCTGCCTCTCCTTAAGCTCAGGCCAGGGACAGGGGATGGGGAGTGCATTCAGTTGTTCAGTTTGTTGCATGTTTTTCCTCCTACTTCCATTTGTTTTCATTGGGGCACTGATATTTCTACTACCTCTGTTACTGTTCATGATCTCAGTAAGTCAAAATGTCATAAATGCTCACGTATACTCCTATGTAGCTGTACAAAATGGATTTTGATAAAATCATATGAAATGAAGTTGATGGCTATAGAGGATCTGTGTCAAAAGCAAAAAAGCTGGGAAAAAGATGTAAAAAAAAAAAAAAAAAAAAAAAAAAAGTCCAAACTTAAGTCTTCAAGAGAAATTATAGAAATGATTAATCAAATCCAAAACTAGGAGAGGTGAGTTGGTGGCTGCAAAAAGATGAAAAAGGAAGAAAGAGTACGAAATATGCAAAATCTTTTGAAGATTAAGTCCTCAAAATGACTGAATCGCCTCTTAATTAGTAGTCATAGTGAGAGGTTAAAGGTATTTGAAATGACCAACCACTTCACATCACGTATTGGGGAAATCACCTCAGTGAGCACAGTCCAGCAAGCTAAATGTCCTGACAGTGGCCCAAAATTTCTTTTCTGTTGTCAATTAGATGAAAAGCAATGACAATTCGGTCTGCACACAGACTGTAGTAAAAGATTTCAGTGACCCAAGCAGATCTCAGATAATAACTACTGCTCTAATTTCTCCAAACTATGAGTTCAGAAGTTTAAGCTGATACAAAAAAGTGTGTTTTGCCATTGTAAGCACTCTCTTCTGCTTGTCTTTATATTTTATGCTATGCTTATTACAGTGGTATTCCTCCTAGGCTACTCTTCCCACAAAACACTCTTGCCAAACTCCTAATGATCCATTCATCCTGTGTCTTGATGTAAAAATCCTCATGCAAGACATGATAAACACTAAGGCAATTAGCTGGACCACCTGCCCCATTCCACCTACTTGCCTGATGCTACAGGAGACACTACCACATTAACAACAACTACAAATCTGGATCCAGATGCCCTTCCACAAACTTCCAATTATGTTTGGTTTTGGCTACCGAATAAGAAAAACTTCCTTCTTGCATCCTATTAGCTTCTCCCAGAAAGTATTTAAAACTAGAAAATAGAAGAGCTTCTCTAAAAACAAACCCAGAAAGATGAAATTAAAACAAAAAAACGCACCAAAACACATAAATTACAGAAAATCATGTGCTCTTTAACCAGATTGGCATAGGGGAAAAGCAGACATTCCTTTGCAAAAAAGGACTTATATTTTGTGGCAAAACTGAATATATAACTTATGCTTTCTACTATGTAAACCTTAATCACTATACGTAATGCCTATGCATATTTGAGGTTTTATGTTGTCCAGGGGATAGAAAAATATAACCAACGAAAACCAGACATTCCTTGCTTCAAGACAGAAGTACCTATTACTGCTTTAAGAGGGAACAATTAAAGATCGCCTTCCTTGAAACTGTTCCCACCAAAAAAAAAAAAAAATATTAGCATAGCTACACCAACTTGTTTGCAAAAATAGTGGAATAGAACAGCAAAATATAGGCATGTAAGGCAAGCGTAGGGTCTCCTACACATCACTTACAGTAAAAATATGGTTATTACTGCACTTTGTATTCCTACCCAGTTATTGCTAGTATCAGTGAAAAGACTTCCACTGCTTTAAGGTATATAAATCTGAATCTGGAAAATATTTTGAAGTATGGATCTTTAAGAATTTGCGTACTTTCACTGATTTTAGTGAGAATCTATGACAAGCATTAGGGTTCCACATAAGAATCCTGCTAACCAGGAGCCATAGTGAATTATTTCTGTAACAAAAGAATGTAAATAATACTCATATTAGGCTGAGTACTGTAAAATTCAGTGGCTATTCTATTGTGGGCTAGCTCATGTAAGCCTACTTATTGTATTTTCAATACTTTCTGGATGTGTCTTATGCTATTTAGATTTATGCAAGACATACTTAAGAGGATTATAACTGTATTATTTAACATAGCACTGGTAAATACTGGAACCACAGACATGTTACCTTTATGTTTCTGTCACAATGGCACTGAAATCATGGAGCAAATTAAAAAGCTCTTGTGACAAATCTTTAGGAAAAAATCTACCTCAAGTGCAGTATTTCCTTTTAGCACTTTAGAAAAAAATATGAGCACAGTACTTAGCACCGTCGAATCTGAAAATTTTGTTCAGCAACCAAATCCAAGGTTTTTTGCATTAAAAGATAGTGGGAAACAATACTTTCACACATAAACTTTCTTTCATTTCCTAACCACAGGAGAGAATTACATGAAATGTATACTCAAATTGTCTAATTTTTGCAAAATCTTCTTGTATTATTAGTTGCTAAAACACAGGAACTGAAAAATTTGTGTATATGGTGCTATTTTTTGTAGACACAGTATAAACCTCTGGAAGATTAATTCCAAATCCACTCTCCAGGAAACTTTCATCGTTGCATCTTGATTTCTTGTTTCCACTCAATTAAAGTTCCTCTCTTAATACTAAATTAAGACCATTTCTCTAATCACTAGAAAATGACTGCTCTCACACTGAGGCCAAGGAAGTTGGGCTGCAGAAGGGAGGACAACTGTGCCCAGTGTTGGATCACATGGTTTTCCCTTTGGACCCAGTATCTTGCAGATATAAATGGAAGAAAAGTCTAATTTTCATGGAATCAAAGAATGACAAAATTATTTGAATTATTAGAATGGTTCGGGTTGGACGGGACCTTAAAAATCATTTAGTTCCAAACTCCCTGTCATGGGCAAGGATACCTTTCCTTGACCAGGCTGCTCAAAGCCCCATCCAACCTGTCCTTGAACACTTCCAGGGATGGGTCATCCACAATTTATCTGGGCAACCTCTTCCAGTTTCTCACCAACCTCACAATAAAAAAAAAAAATTTCTTCCTTATGTCCAGACTAAATCTACCCTCTTTTGGTTTAAAACCATTGCCCATTGTCCTGTCACTACAGGCCTTGGTAAAAATTTTCTTATAAGCCCCCTTTAAACATTGAAAATACCTCAGTAAGGTCTCCCTAGCACCTTTCTCTTCTCCAGGCTGCACCACCCCAGCTCTCTCAGCCTGTCTTTGCAGGAGAGATCCCCCGGATCATCTTCATGTTCTCCTCTGACTCTCTCTAAAAGGTCCACATCTTTCTTTTGCTGGGTACCCTAGACTTGGATGCAGCACTCCAACTGGGGTCTGAGGAGAGCAAAGGTATTTTCCTAAACACCAGCATGCAGATATTGTATCTATAAGAGTCTGACAAAGACATCATTCACTGTGCAATTATTAGTCAGATCTGAAAACAAAAAAAGTACTTTTTTAACTTTGTGGTTACGCTGTGTGTGCTTCATTTCCCTTAAGTGAGCTGTTTTTTGTATAATTTATGCTAAACGAGGTGTTCTACAATTCATGATGGATTGTTTCATAAAAAGAGGGGAAATGCAGAAGGGATGTGCCCACTCCTCTGACCAGTTCACATCCAATGAGACAACCTTCACCTACCAATATCAACAGTGCTATAGCTTAGCAATATTTATTTCCAAATGTCTATCCTGAATGCAATTACCAGGCAAGCTGCGCCAAAATATTTTACTCCTTTATAAATATGAATGGCTGAAAGGAAAATGTCAACAATAACAAAAAATTCCATGCACTTTCTACAAACTGGGATACTTTTGCAGATGACGTAAATCTTTTGTTTTACAGTGGATTGCATTTATCTAAACAAAAGGATTACAACTGCTAAGTGATTTTTGGTAGTAATACTGAAAACTGACAGAAGTTGCAGTAAGATGATTTGCCAGTTGGCACAGTAACAAAGGGAAACCCCTCCAACAGGCCACACATGATAGAACTCCTGCCTCCCAAAACCACAGGAGCTGCAGCGCTTACCTGGGACTTTCTTCTTCTCTCTTCCTTACATTGAGGCAGCTTCCACAGTTTATATTCAGATCCTCATTACCTTGCTCTTGTTATAGTGCTACAAAAGCAGAACAATTATGCTTGTGTGAGTGGGCATCAAGATAACTTGGAAAAGAGGACAGACTGAAAACAGCTTGTTTTCCTGATTCACAAGCTCAAAACTTAAAACAGTTACTCAGGACAAAACACCCCTTCCATTCCCCATGTGCATTCTGTGAGATGGCTCCCACTATGATGCAGCATCACAGCCAGCCCTGGGAAACTCACGTGAAACATTTGGAGCTACATCAGCAGAGCAAAGGGTGGCATGGGTCTGCTTAATTTCAGAAAATGGCAGTGTTGGAATTACAGTGTAGTGACAGGACTCATCAGAAGAATTTATTTCCATGCTATGGGCCTGTGGCCTAATGAATTGGAAAATATTTGCCTATGTTCTCTGCTTATGCTCTAAATTAAACTAACACCTTTTATTAAAAATGTCAATTTTATGAACTGAAATACATGAAATGCTATTGCCTGATTGATAATGTAAATTTCCTTGTAGTTCTATGTATAATAACAGCATTTTTTCTTAGCATACACGGAGGCTGTAAGTTCTCCACATGTCAAACTCTTGTGTCCTGAATAGTGTATTCAGTGCACTACCTAGACTGTTTCTATGTAAATCAACAAGTATATTGTATAATGCTAGCAGGATTATGGTGGTAAGATGGTATACTAAAATAAAGATTGCTGCATTCTTACCTGCTTACAGTGCCTAAAAAAAATAATAGCCTTTTGCCTATTCTTTTATGTTCCAGCTGATCAGGATCCAATTTTCAAGAAGGGCAAGAAGGACGACCCTGGAAATTATAGGCCTGTTTGTGTCTCTGCAGTGATCAGTAAAATTATGGAGAAGATTATCCTGGGAGGGAAAATACCTGAAGGACAATGCAGTCATTGGTCACAGCCAGCATGGCTCCATGAGGGCAAAGTCCTGCTTGTCAAACTTAATTTCCTTTTATGACAAGGTAATCCACCTACTTGATCAAGGGAAGCCAGTTGATACAATCTTTTTGGATTTCAATAAAGCTTTCCATACTGTCTCTCACAGGATCCTTCTGGACAAAATGTCCAGCACATAGCTGGATAAAAACACAGCATGCAGTGCATGAGCAGCTGACTCATGGGTCAGGCTTAAAGGGTTACAGCGAATGGGATGACATCAGACTGACAACCTGTTACTAGTGGGGTTCTGCAGGGCTCCATCCTTGGCCCTGTGCTCTTCAACATCTTCATAAATGACTTGAATGCAGGACTTGAAGGTACACTAAGCAAATTTGCCAGTTATAGCAAATTGGGGAAAATCTTTGAGTCCTTCAAAGGTATGGATGCCCTGCAGAGAGACCTGGACAAATCAGAGGGCTGGGCAACCAACAACCATATGAACAAAGACAAATGCCAGATTCTGCACCTGGGATGGGACAAACCTGGATGTATGGACAGACTGGGGAACAAGAGGCGGGAGAGTGGCCCCAAGGAAAGGGACCTGAGGGTCCTGTCGACGGCAAATTGAACATGAGTCAGCAGTGCCCTGCCAGCCAGGAGGGCCAACCATGTCCTGGGGGGCATCAGGCACAGCATTGCCAGCTGGGCAAGGGAGGGGATTGTCCTGCTCTGCTCTGCACAGGGGCAGTCTCACCTCAAGTGCTGTGGGCAGTTTTGGGCACCAGCAAAATATAAGAAGGATATTGAGCTGTTAGAGAGTGTCCAAAGGAGGGCTATGAAGATGTGAAGCTGCCCCTAAAAGGCTTATTGCAGCATCTGCTGGAGATCTTCCAAAGAGTAATACTACTCTGCAATGTAAAGAAATGGTTTGATAACACTCCCCCTTAGCTTGGAGAGACAGATAAAGGCAGCAAGAAGAGATTTAATAACACTTCAGAGGCTCACAGTTGTGCTCTAATGAAGTGGTTGCTAAAAAATACGAAGACTGATAGGTCATGTTAACAATGTTATTATCAGTGGCTCAGGGATGGCATACATATTCTCTGCCTGAGATTTTGCCTACAGCTATATTAGTCTAAATAGTCAAGTAATAAAATCCAGACAATTACATTCTAGAGTGGGCTAAAGGAAAAGTGAAACCAGCAGCATTACAAGTCATGAAAGATTCATTTTCTAAATTCTTATTTCCTTAAATAGATGCAATGGAAATTCTTGCAAGTACCAATTCACATCAAGTGATAACAGGGTGAAATGTTGTTCTCACAGAGAACAAAATGATCCTGTAAATCTCCAAGTATATGTGCTAATTTTGAAGTAGCTGCCAAAACCTCTGCAGCTTCCTGAACAAACTGTTGTTACTTACGGTATGCATGTCCAGTGCTCATGCAGCTTAACCTGGACATTCCACAGCACAGGAACAAAAAACTTCTGATCACAAATACTCACAGCATTTTTCTGTGTTTGGTGAATACTGCAGGTATGACAGTAAGAAAAGCACATCATGAGCAGAGGTCTCTCAACATGGGAATTGTGTTCCCCTTGTGAGCTGTCTGCCTCCTCCCCTGTGAACTGGTTGACTTTGTTGAGGGTTTTTTTGGGTGGTGTTTTTCTTTTTTTAACTTTCTATTTTTTGTTTCCTCTTCCCTCCGGTGCCCATAACAGTTCCTAAGATCATTTTAAAGAAAAAGTTTTCATTTTCCACTGTACACTATATGCAGATATGCAGACCCACTCATCTATCGCTTAATGGTGCTTAAATTGGTGATGTTATACCAGTATAAAGGTGGTGTGAAAGGGCAATTTGGCTCTGTCTAGTCTTCATCTGTTCAAGCTCATACTAGCACACTAAGTTCCAAATAATTAGGAGCTTCTCTCCAGCTGGTGTTTTGGTAGAAAAGGTGGTTGAGCAACCAGTCTGGATTTTCCTACATCTGAAAGAGTCTGAAGATGCCTTGAACATTACATACACTTTCCTAATATGTTTTCAGTGTCAGCTATAGCACAGCAGTGGGTGGAATGACAAATAGGTGTTCTTTGAGAATGGATTGCCACTGTCAGGGTTCAGAGGAGTTCAGAGCATTAAATTTATATTTATTTACTGGTGCTTTTCACTGTTTACCAGGATTTCTCTCCTGCCCAATCCATTCAGCTATACTCAGAGAAGAATTGTTTTGCTGCCAGAGCTCTCCTGGACTTTATCTTCTATGAAGTTTGCACACTGATGAAGGAATACAGGGACCTTGAGTAATATTTTGCACATCCAGGTTTTACTCCCAATCCCGTAGTGGATCTGCTGTGCCACCTTTCAATGTGAGTTTTTTGGAGACAGTGTGAAGCACAAGGTTGGTGGTGTATGTATCACGTAACTTAATGTTACTATTTAGATGTATTTCTTTTTAAACTAAGTGATATAATTCTCTTTAATAGGTTGTGAAGCAACAAATGGATAAGATGTCAAACATGCTCACCTCTCAACCTCTCCTTAATAGTACGCTTTAAAAGTGAGAAGGGAATATAAGGGCTGAAACCATTCAGTGAAAAACTTAGCATGCCATTGCAGAGGCTTCTGGATATTATAACTATTTCCATTGGACTTCCTTCCAAAAATTCAGGTGGTTTCTGTTAATAGCTAGTGCATAGTGAAGATTTCTAACTTAATCATCTGAAAGACTATTTTAAAGAATGACTACATTAACAAGTATTACCAGCTTCCTGCTCAGACTAAAAAGAATTTATTCTTTTAATACAACTAACTCCAGAGTTGGATTTTTTCCTGTCTTCTGCCTCCTCTTGTCTTCATTTCCTTGGGTTTCACACATATACAGTAACAATTAGTTATGACTCAGACCAAGGTGGTTAACACCGTACTATTAATAAAACCTTTCAGGGGAATTATAAACTACTTTTGCATTCATAGGTAGAAATATTTATCCATGCATTATTCATCAGGAGATGATGAGCTGGATAGGGAAGATTGTATTAGTGTGGATAAATTAAGAACAGATGAATACCTCACCTTAAAAATCAAACTGCACATGGATTTCTTTTCTCTTTGGGTTCTTTAAAGCATTCTTTCCCTTTTCTCTCCTCACCTCTTTAGTTATTTATATAATTCTTGTTATGCTCTCTCTGCATTTCCAAGCTTCATTCAATTATAGCATTATGGGAGGAAAACTGAAATAAGAAGTAACACCACTAAAATCACAATAAAAACAGAATTGAAAACAGAGGATATTTTAAATGCTTAATTAGAACAATTCCCAAAATTTTTATTTGCACTTCCATCATTTATCTGGAGGGAAAACTGACTATAGTTCATTGCATACTATTCAGACATAAAGAAATGTCAAGAAACTCTTTCCACAAATACATTCGAATACTTCAGGGGAGCTAACCTAAATTGTTGTCCATAACTGGGAATCACACAGACCTTGCACATCACATCTTTGAACATACAGAAAATAAAACCGCACATGAGTTCATATACAAGTACTGAAATGGCACTCCTTAGATAATAAAGAACCAGTAATACCATAGAATCACGGAGTAACATTAACCACTATCTTCAGAACAGTGTAGCTTAGTGGTGGAAGAATTTATTTAGACATGTTGTCTCATACACAACAATGACAAAATGGGCATTAATGTAAATGATGCTCAGTTCTTATCCCCAAAATGCCACTAGTTGTATTAGAGCATGGCCTCAACAGGGGTTTACAATCATCTTACTAAAAACACACACATACACACAAGGAAAGATCCCAAAACCTCAAAATCTCAACCAGCTGAGATAACCTATTAAATAATGTTTAAAAATACATCAAATAGTCATTAGTATGCTGTTTCATTTAATTTTAAATAAAATGGCATTAGGTCTGATGAAAAAAAGTGGCAATACTTTTCATCGGCAGTAAAATTTCAGTAGGGAAATGGTCTGTGTTTTCAATAAACATTTCAGCACAGTTGCAACTCTCTGCTTTAAATATTTGACATATTGGAGAGGCTTTGCTATGTAAACTATGGATTTCACAAAGGGACCAGGAAATATCTGAATGAAAATTTTTCAGTTTTCCAAACATGTCTAACTGCCACACTATAAAGAGAAGTTTGCTCACTTTCTGATTTATATATAACTAAAAACCTTCCTTTATGTACTATTTCTGGGGTGGGGTGTACATCTGGAGGGGGAGGGTGAGAAGAATGGGATGTTAAGAAGAAATCCTGGCATCACAAGTTACTGCAAAAGAAAGAGGAGGTACTGCCCATTTTCAGTCCTTGTTTATTTTCCTTTCCTTCACATAACGCAGTTCAAAAAGTAGTGCTTTCCTGCATGACATCCAGTTCAGATTTCTTCAGCAAACTGTGCAACTTAGCATGACACCTTCTTTTTTTATTTTTAATTTTTAGTGAAAAGGTAAAAAAAAAATCCTGTATTGAAAGCATGATGTATTTGAAACTGAGTGTTTTTCAGTACAATTTAATGGAAAATGTATAGGCTTGATTATTATTAAGCTATATATATATAGTTACAAACACACACAAGCACATGAACACACCCCTTTCTGTGGCTTGGAACAACTGCAAAGGACAGATGGACTTGGGAGGGGTTTCACAAGTACTGCAAAAGGTCTCATGTACTCATTTGTTTACACCAAGTATTTAAAAACACATAAATCAGCCACTTCAGGGCAAGCAAAGCAAAAAAAAGGAGGTGCAAGTAAAACACATTGTACAGAAAGCTAATGTATCTGCAGTAACATACAATAAATGTGAAGAATATAATCTGCTGTACCTCATGCTACTCTTTATACCATTTTATCCTCCTTTTAGCAATGACTTTATAGGCATCTCAGAAGGAAAGAGATACAGTAACAGGAGTATGAAACTGGTTTGCAGTCCTAAAAGGCTATAGACATAGAGTTCCTGTGCTCCTTTGAGGCTTACGTAGAGCCTATGATTCAACACAAGAGAAGAGGTTCCTAAGTCTTGGCCCATTGTAGCACACCAGGCTTGACAAGAACTGAATCATACTGAGTAAAGGACAGAGCTGTGCAGAAAAGTGGGATTACACACACTGAGTGAGAAATAGCATCTGAAAGCAATAAATCCGTTGAGGGGACGCATGAGGAAACTTTAAAGAGACAGCCTTTTCCCCCTCCCCAGAAGCCTTTTAAGCACTGCACTGTGTAGGAGGAGACACATGTAATTCCCAGAGAGGCTGGAGGGCTTACAATTCAATGAACAGCTCTCATTTATGTAATCTTTCAAGAACAAAGTTTACTGGTCAATTCTCAAACTCCTTCCTTCCACTTAGCTCCTGGCAGCCACCCTTGGTCCCTGACTACCCAGTAAGTCCCTGGCAGTAATTGACTCTCCTCAAAGAATGCAGTGCTAGCACAGGTCTATCTACCTGTTCTGTGCAAACACAAGTATCCTTTCCTTCAGAAAACAGTACAATTGCCCAGCTCCCATCTTCTCCCTTCTGTTCTTCCCTCTCCAGATGATTTCTCTTCTGTATTCCTCCTGGTTGCTGAGACTGCAAGTCAGCTAATAGAGCTGTAGCATCAGCATTCTCAGCATTGTATGAAGATGAAATACTTAACACGCCTATCTGTATTTGAAGATGCTGCACTTCCAGTGCATACTTGGATTTCTGTGGCAGGGTGCTGCACACTCCAGAAAGCAGTTGTTCCATGTGAGACCATCAGAGAACTTTGTGGCAATCCACATATGAAAATGCATAAAAGCATATCCTGCTTTTAACTTGAAGTCAGCGGGGTTTATCTAACCATCAAATTTACAAAGCCATTTTTATATATTTGGTGAAACATTTATGTGGTCAGTCAAATGTGTAAGTCCATGGAGTAGTGTAGGAAAGGATCTAATTATCCCAGTTAGTGGCTGGATCCATTCTTCTCCCTTTCTGTGGAGAATAGCTTCAACTAAGCTTGAGTTCCCACACAGTGAATAGAAGAGAAGAGGCCTGAAAATTTTGCACTTTCACAGTATACTCACTACTGACATTCCTCAGAGCTTCCGAATTACAGCCTTCATGTGAAGGCTTTTTGGGGATAAGCTTTTTTTCTTTCTATTCATTTCTGGATAGCTCATTTGAAATTGTGCAAAATCATCTTTCCCCAGGCAACAAAAATAAATCAATATGCTCTCCACTCCCAATATTTTTGTACAATTCAACAATCCTCCACACTTCTATTGTGTGTTTTCATCAATATAAAAACACTTTTCAGTAACGATGCCACTGGTAAGCATTATACTTCTTGTAAGTTCTGCAGCAATATGAATCGAGGCATAGCAAAATTTATGGCATGATCACATTCACAGGCTGTGTTAGGAGATATTAGGCTTTAACTAACACTGTGCTTGTAGTTCAGCTGAAGCAAGTTTGTGTACTGATGCTAAATATGACCTTAATTTTGCTTAAATAACAAAAGGCAGGCAAAACTTGCATGCTGTGCTGATCTGAATGCAGAAAACCTTACAAAAAGTCACACAACTTCTGTATTTAAACATGGTCTTAATGGCAAAGCTGTTACAAACCCTAGCAACCCTGGACAACCCTACCCCTCTTCTCTGCATTCAGTCTTTCATATTTCAGCACAGGCCAGATGTAACAAGAGGGAAGAGCAAAGTTTGTACCGCTGCTGTGCGTGATGAATTTGCATAATGTTACAGTATGCTAGACAAAATTATCCATTATTCATTGCAAAGAAATTATCCAGTCATTCAATATATGCCAACAGTCAGAGCAAAAATATCAGTATCAAAATTTCCTTAATCCAAATCACTATTAACTTCATTATGTTCTGTCACATCTTGAAGAAGCTGCATTTAATTTAATGAGCTGTTTCTATCCCCTAAATAAAGAATTTTAGCAGCAGCATAACTGTAAGACAACACAGAAGACCCTAAGGCGGTTTCTGAAAGCTCTCATAACCACTACATTGTACAGTACCATTCACTCTCTGCCATTCATTGAGCATTTGTTTATGATATCAGAGCTTTAAAAGGATTCATGCTTGGGTTCATGTACGAGACAAGATTGTATTGCTTAATATTTAAATGGGCAACATTGCTTTAACAGGAATGGAGGTGCAATATCTTATCTTTCACCTACTTATTTGTTCTCTGGTTTTCTAAACTTAATGGCTCCATAAATTTGCTGACCTGGTTTGCTAAGAAACCTCAATGGATTGGCCTTCCTTCAGATCTGCATCTGCTGTTAGTGTCCTCCACTGATGTTACACTCTCAATTTTCCTCCAAGTTTTTTAGGCTTTCCTACTTTGTGCTTTCTCTCACTTAGTTTCCTCATAAATTGTTTAGTTTACCTGCAACTAAAAAGCAGTCCGTATATTTAATCACCGCTGCTGAGCCTTCAAAGCAAGACATATGGAGAAAACCCCAAATGAGTGCTATGAAGGTGCTATTTAGAGAGTGATTGCACGGTATCTGATAGGCTTGTTACTCTTATGGAAGTCCCCTGGCAATAGCGACACTTCATTCAAGTGACAGAAAGAAATTAAAATCCTGCCTTTCCAGGGACATGCACAGAACACTCCTCATCATGGGTGTCAGCTGCAGTTTTGGTCTCTGACGTATACTGAACAGAATTTAGTAACTGATAGGCAGAAGCCAATCTCCACAGACAGAAGAGTTTACGTTTGAATTACACCAATTCATTCTGATAACACTGAAAATACAGGATAGTCAAAGAAGTGTGATTCAGTGACATGCAAGCTATAAAAAGGGTCTCTTTCACTCCCATGGAAATGGAATCCAAGTAGCCGAGGTAGCTTATTACCTACCACAAGTCATTTGAAGATGCACTTAAGGAGCCCTATATTTATCTGATTTATAGAGTGTTTAGTGAGGGAAATGTTGGCCAAAAAGTAATATGGGATGAGATTCAGGTGCTTCACTATAACCATCTAGTGCCATTTTAGATACACCTTTCTGTCTGAGACATTTGCAAAATACTTAGAGACATCTGAACAGACACTAAATATCTATACTGAAACAACCAGAAATTTATCTCAAAATGTGTAAAATGCAGAGTAATTGGAGGCAGTAGGAAATGAGAAAAACATTTTAAGATTAATAAACAGACGGATGCTTAGTTAAGGAGTCTCCTCTTGCTTCACTGGCTGAGGGCATTGTAGGGCCTAGCAGATTAAGGGATTTCTGGCTTAGCAGGTTACTAGCTTGAAATCTTTGAAATTACATAATGGGTACAAAAAATGGGAACCCACTTACTTTATGCTAAAACTCAAATTATCCTTCAGGTTCCTGAGCAAACACTTAGAAGTTGCTGGTAATAATTCCACTGCTGTAATGAACGAATAGCTCAGCTGATCACATAGAAAGTCTATTCATCATCATCAGACTCACCAAAACCTCATTTCCAGATGTCAGAACGTCTAATTAAAAAACAAATTAATATGTGTCATTGCCAGCATTATCTATTTCTGTTCATACTTAACACCAAGAGACAGCTAATTCTTATTTTAATGTGAACAGAGCAAACGCAGGAGAGGCATGAGAAGGATTCACATGGCTATACGTAATAATACCTTGCAGGAATAACAACTATGCTGAAAGCCAGACTTATGACTCTTAGGAAGTTTGGAGTACAACTTGGAGCCTGATAAGGAGTGAGTGTGGAATGGAGTAGCTGGAACATTTCACAAGGTAACTGGCATCATGCTGTGGCATAGATGAGGAGGATGGACATTAAATGAAAGCAATTAAAAAGCATTGCATTCAAATGTACGACTATTATGCCCACACTGCAGGAGACAGCAGGAGGCAGTGAATCATCCAACATTTAAATCAACACCCCCTTAAAACAAAATGTATTCAGCTCAACGTGGGTATCTCCAACGGGCTCCAAAAGTTCTGACAATGCGTGGCATGGGTTACTCACATCTTGCTCTGCCCATAACGCAGCCACCATTTAGTAAGCAACTTGATTCAGAGGCATAGAGAGTTTCTGATGAATCATAAAACGCTCAGTGTCAGATTTAAGGGGGTTTTGTCACCACTGTAGATTTTCTAGTGCTAATTTTATGTAGAAAAGGGCTTTCAGGGACAAAATGATGATAGGGTTGAGGGGTGATGGGGAGGAAAAAAAGAGAAAGGAGAAACAAATTCAGGGGTCCTCGAAATCGACAGTGAAAGTTCTGTTTTCAACATTTTTGCTTTTGTTTTTTAAAATAAGTGAATATTGAGGAGACATTAATCAAGTTGTTAAAAACCTGGCAGAATAAACGTGTCAACAAAACTCCTTTCTTAATCACGTTCTACTAAAACACTTTGAAGGATTTCTATGGAAACAGTAGGTTGTTACAATGGGAAATGCCCAGCATAGCTGAAAATGTCAATCTTCTTTTCAGCAGTGGACTGGCCATAAAAAGAGATTCAGTGCAGCAAAATTGGTATCGCTTGGAAGCAAAGCCTCAAGTAAGGGAAGTACAGCAATGCAGGAACACTTAGAATACAAAACAAAGAAAGCAACTGCCTTGCTGAGTAGCATTAGAACCACGCTAACAATAAAATATTTAATTACACTGCCTTTTATTTTGGAAGAGTGTATCTGGATGTATCGGGATATAGCATCTATCCGGATATACCACAGTAGTTTTTGCTTCTAATATTTTTTGCACTTGGAGATAACTTCCAGTGACAGAAAAAGAGGGATAGCTCACAGATTGCCCATTTTATTGGTTTGTCTTATAACTGATGACACTCCACACCACTCATAATCAGCAGTACTGCCTCTGCCTGCTGCCGGCTTATGCCTTCTCTTTGACCATACCATTTTCAATGTCTTAACCCTTCTCAGTGCACAAAGTACTAATACGGATTTTAAAAGAAAACCCTAAAACCACACTGTATTCTATAAAATAGTGTAAACCAAGAAAGAACTGCTCTTGCTCTTTTCAGACAGTCCTCAGTTATGCACACACCCCTTCCCACACTCTTCCCACACACAGATCCTATGACTGGAATAGTTTCTTCCTAAAGCATGCAATATTGTGAAGGCTCACTTTAAATCTCAGACTGTTAATCTCACCAAGATCTTTAAATCTCTAAACTGTCTGAAAAAGAAAATCAGCCCTCTTTCTGTACTCCACTTGTTTCGCAATAGATGTGAAGAGCATACTGGTCCTTATTACCAACGTGCACTTCAGTAACTTGGAATAAAGCAGGTTCCAAAATGCTTACAAAAATGAAGACTTTTTTCCTTATAATTTATAAAAGGATGCAAGGAAGCACAGAGACATCATAAGCATACTTTTTATGACTGCTTCCTTAATTCTGCCTCAGAAATTCTGTCTGGCCACCTCTTGTTGGTTTTGCACAAAAACTGGGGTCAAAGGATTCTCTTGGTGGCAAGCTGCAGTTTGGATAAATGAAGCACTGACTCACTGGTAATACATGGAGTAGAAGCTACTGGTCTTGGCTACCATAATGCTGTTGTGTTATATTGCTATCACTGCCTCCTTTACTCATCAAACACATGAACTGCTGTCAAATACTAATAAAAATTCACTGTTTTTTCCCATGTTTCTTATTTCCCAAGAACAAAATGCATTTCACATATGGACGATGAAATCTGAAGGGCAATGACATAACTTGAATGAAACGTTGCCTGTTGCTTCTGATTGTTATTTGTTGACAAGTCCATTTATTTAAGTGTGCCAAAGTAATAACAAGTTGGAATCTAAGATAAGCATTCCAGAACACATTATTGAGGAATGCTGTGGGCAGCATTGTGTTTCATGCCCTGTGTTGCCTGTTGTATTGGTAATGAGTTCATGACTAAATACATTTTTGGGCATTTGCCAAACTAATGTGATTGTGAAAGACTGAGGACCACAAGAATGATGGCCGGATACTACAGAGCCCAGCAATGCAGAAGGGCTTTGCTAGACCAGTAGAGGATTTCTCAGTAATCATCTGTAAATTATGCAATTACAGCTGATTAGCGTCAAACTCAAGTGGACACAGGGATTGCATCAACACCATACAATCACACTGCACAGAATGAAACAGCACTCCACTACATTAAAATAGGACTTCAGCAATAAGGATGACATATCTGCTCCAAAAGTAACTGTTTTATGAATGATACCCTTTTTTTTCCCTTGTAGTCTCATCTCTCAATCACCTCATACAAAGATCAAAAAAAAAAAAAGCTTGGAATTCATTCCTTACTTTGGAAAAACTTCCAATGCCCAGATGCTTATGAGGAGACAGAATATCCTGATCCTATAGCATCCAGAAAATAAAACCCCACAAGTACCAGATCCTTGTGAAATTTTTTGTGAAGTCTGCCTCTAGTTGCTACTGGGACCATTGGTTTAATTTTCAAAAACAGCTAGAGTCTTATGCTTGATTTGAAGAGGATGGAAAATTCCTAAGGGACAATACCTTCCAAAAACCCTGCTTCTTTGAGAATACTTTGAACTGTGTATCCCAACTATGACCCATCTTTACATAACTAGTCTCTTTTTAAAACTTAGGCTGTTCTCTGGTTGCCAATTACAACACTGACATTTTTAAGTATAGTCAGAGGTAAATCTTAAGATAGTTCTATCAGACAGTAAATAAAAAGTCGCTTGCAGGCAGGGAGTTTCTTTTTTAACAAGTTAAGTAACTTTTACCATGGCTAAATTAGGAAATATAGCAAAGATGCAGTTTGAGGTATTAAAAAAAATAATTCACTGCATAAAATACTTCATATCATACAAATACAGAAAATCATAAGACTTCTACCAAAAAGGAAAGAAGAAAAGATTCACCATTTTATCATTAGTAGAAATGCCAGGAGGTTCTGAAAGTTTCAGATGGAGAAACAAATTTCTACAGCAAATTGTACACCAGATTTTTGACTTCTTAGACATTACTCCATCCGTCCAGCCATTCACCAGGTGAATAACTGCTCATCGGTACGAAATTCATGTTCACAACTGACAGTAACTATCTCATGTCCAGAATGTAAAATCATTAACTTAAGTATAAACAGCATCATGAAAATTTGTCTTGGGTGAAAATCTCTTCATTATATTGTAGGTTTGAAGAATAAAAACATCTAGAAAATAACAAAGTAGCAACAATCTGTTGTGAAGTCTTCTGTCCGTAGGGAATGAGTTTAAATCAATTTTAACAAAAATAATAGCCAGGGTGCAATTACTGGCTGGCAGTTCTTCCAAAGATGACATATGGCACCACTCCTGACATCACAAGGCTAACGGTGCTACATGATTTTGTTTTGTTTTTTTTCTTGTGATATTACCAGAAAGGGGAGGGTTTCAGTGAATCCCAGTGGATATGCTACCTCTTGGATTTTCACTCATTGAGAAGCACTGGTTTATCACCATGGTGAAAATGGCTTGCTTACAGCTTGATGTTATTTTCCCAAATCATCATCCTGACTCGTTTCCTAAGCCTTACACTAGCTGCTTTTAAAATGTCATTTTAGCATGTGTCTTTCATTCATAAAATCAAAAGCATGGTATCTTTTAAAAAATGTAATCCTGAAGAACTGATCTGTTTTGAATTCTACTGTTTTTCTTGTTGACAGAAAAATGCATGCATCTCAGATGGAACTACTGAGTCAAAGTATTTGATTGTGTTAATAGCCTTCATATGGGTAAAGGAAAAGTAATTAAAAGAAATATATCCCTGCACAAAGACAGAAACAGCAATTGAGAATCTTCGGGGAAAAAACAGAACTCTTTGAAGAACTTAGGGCCCATGTCGATTGAAGAGGTACTTTAAAGTCATTCTGGTACAGCTGAACTAATGAAACCTGCATCCTTACATATATGTCCCTTTTGTCTCCTGAAGAATTTCCCCTTGTATTAACCCACTTCCCTCCCATTTTGTTGCCAACACCCTAGATGGTGTCTCTTATCCACCAGAGAGAACATGTCACTTATCCAGAGAGGAAGTGGGGTCTGAAAGCCTTGTCAGACAGAGATCACAGCACCTGTTCTTCCTGCTTCATCCTCACTGCACCTTCCTTCAGGGCTTGATACTCAACTGATCATGCCCAGAAATCTGCACAGACAGACCCATCTTTAAGATGTCTATTTGCCTGCCGAGCCTGGCTGGACATGACCATGAGTTAAATGACAAAATTTGTGGCAGGAAGAGTGAAGGGTGGGGAAGAATAGAAACCAAAGAGATCCAAGGACTGACAGGTACAGACAGACCAGTTACTTAATTCTTGTCTCCTTACAAGGATAAGGAAACTAAAATAAAAATTAGTTCTCTAACGCAGTGATGGGATGTATCAGAAGAGGCTAGAATACATGACCATAGTCTTAAGGGTACCCAGCTGTAACATAGCAGAGATGAACACATTTATTAAACCTTTGTCTCTCATGTAAAAAAAAACTAACTGTGAATAAAAGGTTATTTCTCTCTATCCAGTTCAATAAAAGGTATCCTCTGTAAGCCCACAAGTTAGCTTTCCATGAATTTGTTTTAACTCATGCATAAAGGATTTCAATGTTACTTGAGAATGAGACTGGACTTTTTCCCTGTATTACTCCAAACCTGTTTCAGATACAGTCTGAGGTAAGGAATATTAATCAGGGTGTAACTGGCTGATTGTATTTGGTGAAACATTTAATTGGAGGTCAGCATGGAACTGGGGCAGGATCTGAAGTCTTACTGCAACCATTCCAAGGCCATTTGCACATACACATGTGAAACTTTTGACGGCTGCTTTTCTTTGAGAAGTGTCCTTTTCATCAGTCAAAGACATTGTGCAGGAATCAATTAAAGTTCAGTGCATTATTCACCAGAGATGAAATTCTGGAATATAAACCCCTCCAGACTCTCTTAAAAAATCTGGGATCAGTTCTCTATTAATCTGTCAGGTTCATGTTAGGCTTTCCTTCCTTAGTAAACATCCTCAGTGGCATGCTTAGTAACCCAATAAAAAAGAATAATTCCAGTCTGCTTGCATGAGCATTGGAGAGCACTGAGTACGGTAATGTTGGAATGAGAAAATTGAGAGTATGAAGTAAGAGTATGACAGGAATGACTATGCAAAAGTACCAAAATCCAATTTACCAGATCGTGTCAGAAGTAGAAAAAGGAGGAAAGAACATGGAAAAATATTCCCCAGTGGGGCTTTCCTGAAGATCTCATGCTGCTAAGAAGAAGAAAATTGCAAAATTCCAGAAGGTCAGTGCAGAATTCATACTGTTTCTGCCAACAGAAATGTGAACACGTGTCCAGGGGCAGGGCATTTACACATAGAGCAGGTGTTAACGCCAGTATTTTCAGCACCATCTTCCTCCTCATTAGAGAGGTTAAAACGTGAAAGCAAAAAAAAGCCCAAACCTAACATAACCGAAACAACACCACATTTAAAAGCTCAATTGATATGAACTGTAAATACTCTTACTAAACTTTTTAAAAATTTTCTTTTGATTTGTTCACCGCTAATGGCATACAACTTATGCATAGGAGCTACTGCTACTATAAGGGCCATTTATAATTTTACTACAATTTTAATAAAAATAAATATAGTCAAACCTTTTAGATTGTAATCCAGGGGGGAAGACACTTTTCTTAATGGCATTCAAGTGCTTTAGCCAACAGTGACTGTTTTTATAACACTGGCCCCTTTGTCAGAGATAATAATACTAGGGGAAGACCTTAGGAGGTAAACCACACATGAGATTGGTTTTTAAGATTCACTGTGGTGTTGGCTTCTGTGTGATCTTTGTAAAACACAGGGATGCAAGGTTCAGTGTTTACAAAGACCACTTCCAGTAGCTTGGACACGATTTTCTCACTGTTATTTTTGTGATGCTTCTTGTACTCAGGCATTTGCCCTTTGATTCAGTAGTCTTGAAAATGTGTTTGTTGCTCAGCTTCCCAACTTATTTTCTCAAGTTGAATTCAGCCTGGTGTAGATGAGGTACTGAAGAGATTGCTTGGTATGTTCAGAACAGGCCTTCAAGTCATGATGCTACCACAGCCCTAAGCTGGTTTACCTGTGTGTTGGACACAGGAGAACATGGCAAGAGAGACTGCCAATGCCTCAGGGACAGCCTGCAGGGAAACAGAATTGTTGTGACTCATTGGAACCTATTTCACTGTCTATATTAACTACTTCTTTGTGGTTAACAGGACGAGCCTGCTGAGCTCCAAGGAGAACACCCTAGGTTTTGCACCACTTTGCTTGACCTTCCTTGCTGCAAGGATTGTAGAGCTTGGAGATGCACGGGACAGGAGAGACAGAGGGCAATCCAGGCCTTTTGACAATCAACTATTTGCATGCCTAAGAATTATTAAGAGGTTATGAGGCATCACATGTATTTGAAATAAAAATATTTCACACCCTGCATATTTACTGGTCCCTTCTATTCAACCTCATGCAAGTAATTTTGGGGTTTTTTCCAAGTGTCCGTTAATGGGCTGTTCAGTTTTCTGCTTTACAGGCTTTTCATTTTACTTCTCCTGAGTTATTTCCTTCAGGGAGATACTGTAAGCTTTATCTAATAATGGTTGTTACAAACTTTATGATTCTTACCATATAGATCCTGCAGAAAAAGGAACTGCTTCAAAAATGATAACAGAAGTCAATAGCACAACCCTTGCTTCCAGACAATGATAGATTTCTCAGACAGCTATCACTAGGATTATATTTTCTGAGCCTCTGGCTGCAGGTGATTACTTTTAATTTTTTTTTTAAAGGGTGAACAGTTCAGTGATTGTAAAAATAAAGGGAGAGGAAGTATAGGGAAAGAGGAAAATTCCACCTTGGGAAAAAAAAAAGGGTTTTTTCCATTTTAGAACAGCAAGACTTTCTAGAAGCAGCTAGAAAGTAGAAACCTGGGGTGAAAACAGTCCCCAGCAAGAGAATCTCACTTTATTTTGTATTCTGTCTCATTACATACTTTGAAACTCCAATTCTGTGCATTTACAGTAAAATAGGTGTAACTTAGACCTTCTCTCAGGAAAATTCCAAGTCAAGAAAAACCCTGTACAAGCACATATGCATTTCTAACTTAGCAGCTTTGTGAAGAATTTAGTAAGGATACATGGTAAAGGAGGCAGGAATTAGACATTATTTATGTATAGATATGAGGCCTTGGGAACACCTCTTTTGTACTCCATGATGGCTTGATTCCAATTCCCTACATTAATATTTCACTGTTCCTGAGAAGGACAACTTGTTTTGGTGCCATCTGCAATTAAAATTGATTTCTTCAAGGCTTCATTAACGCACACCAAACTTAGAAACAGCAGGGGCTTTAGTAATTTTTAAATATCTGTGAGTAGTTATACAGAGCTAAAAGTGAAGCCTGTCTGAATCCTAATCTGCATCTCAAAGTTTATCAGCAGGTTTTTAACTTTCTTAAAATTTCTCAGGAAATCTTGCAAAAGATCTTTTCTAAGCTTTATGAAATACAAGTCTGAAAGTTTTTCTGTGTGGGAACATGCTTATGGATTTTACATTAAGGCAAACCAGAAAGCTCTCAACTCTACAGGGATTAATAACCTCACAAAATAATAGACTGTCATGTGTATATTATTTACATGACATAGTACTTTCCACTGAGACTTCCATCACAGGAAGAAAACAGAACAAGTGCAAGTGAAATATTGTAGGAAAGAACACATGGCAGCTGAAGAGTAATAATTCCTAAGCAAGAAAGATGAAAGTTATTAATCAAAATTGTTAGTCTCTTCCTTCTTCCCCACTCACTTCAAAATACACAAGTTGATAAATCAGTAGCATGTCAGCATAGAAAAGAGGCTTTCAAATTTAATCACCTAATAGGATATAGAAATGAATTCAGAAGAAAGTTTAAAAAGGCTTAAGTGAATGTAAGTTTCTCCAATTTACAGCTTCTTTCAGCCTTTCCACATGTGGAAATTCACTTGGAAAGTTCCAGAGATATAATTTTCACCCTCCTACACGTCACCTCTCATACAGTTTACAGTTTGCAAGAATATGAGGGACTAAAACATTGCCTGGCATCGGTAATTGCAGACAGCCCAAAGCAGAGCACATCTACTTACCTCTGGGATTGCAGAAACCCATGCCCACTCACCCTACCCCTGTGAGACAGAGCAGTTCAGGAGAATGCAGATGAGAAAAATGAATTGAGAAAAATGACTTATGAAAAATGAGTTTGCAACCTCAGCTGGGCTGGCCAGTTGTAGCAGAGGAAAAGTGCTAGGATTGAATTATGGCACTGATTTGCTCACTACTGTGTTACAAACTCTGAAAGCAGTCCAAGGAGGAGAAGAGAGGGGATAGTCTCTGCTTAGTTTTTCTAGAACAGTAATAACATAAACGATGAAAGCCAATACATAAATTTTGCTCCAGGATTTTTGTTCACCTAAGTTTTTTGTTTTTCTAATGCTAATTTTTCTACTTCAAATCCTACCAGTTTATCATCTGCTCGCTACCACTCATATACAAGTATCAATCCAACTCAAGAAATGCTAGTTTCAGGGTCTTTTGGTTTTTTGAGTTTTCTGTGTCTTTTTTCTTTGGAAGATGGACTGACCATATTTGGTTTTGATTACTGGTCTTTGAACTTATTTTATGTAAGTGCGGTCATTTTCTGAATATATCACTCCGTAAATATGTCACGGTGGGGTTTCATGTTTACTGTTTCTCAATGACTTCCAGATCACATTTATTTGGTTTGAAACCAAAAAGATGGTACGTGTGCTTGGTTTTGGGCTGGGGTTTGTTTTGGTTTGTTTCTTTTTAGGCATGTGAGGGGGAACGGAAACGGAAGTAAGGTTAACCAGTATTATGCTGTCAGCCATATCTCTGAAAGTTAGGTTGTCTCATGCAACCTCTCTATGGCAAAAGATTTTGACGCTGGGATTTCACTAAGGAATCCATTTGTGATGTGGAAGAAAGCATTCCATAGTTTGCTCCCCAGAGGCCTGCAGGCACTCCACAGGCAAAGGGATTGAAATGTAATGACAAACTTGCTCTCACAAGTCAAGCATGCATATGAAAGTGGTAATACACATAGGGAACGGATCTGTTGACTAAGAACATGCCATCTTCACAGTCACTTTTCTGACTGTAACCACACTTTAAACTCCAGACAAAGTTCTGTTTTTCTCTGCTGTGGCACAGCAGATATGAAGCATTTAAAACCTTTTAACAGGACCCAATCTACAGCTAAATGATGAAACGTTGACAAAATAATCCTTAAATTAGTATCCTTGGAATTTTTAATGTTCTGTGACAGGGTCAAAAATCTTGATAAATCAAAATTCTCACACTGAAAAAACCAAAACAACACCGAGTCATGACTCATCGCATGGTAAGCGAGGCAGATGTCTCCATGTAGTCTGTTTTGAACATTACAAGTTTTAAAGATGTGATTTAAAAAATAACTCAGCTTCCCAGCTGTATTTGCCCACCGCAATATAGTGGAGGAGGAGACAACATACGGGGTTTTGTTTTCTGGGAAATCTCAGCTGCCTTCCTGCTGATATGCATGTTTCTTGAGTCTTCAGTTCAGGGTGGAGTCTGCCTCCCCTTGAAAGTGTCACATATGATACCGCTCTTATGAAGTGAGGCAGTGGAACATGGGACACCTCAGAAGATGGCTGCATCTTGCTAAAACAAATATGCCAAAAAGGGGCTTCTGCAGGAGAAGGAAATTAGCAAATGAGAAATAAGTCCCTCCATCTGCTAAAAAACAAGAGAATGTTTGGCTCACCCTTCATTTTCCTTGACCCAGCAGAATACCACTGGCATAGCAAGCATCACGTGTTAGTCTGTCTACGACAGTTACTCTTTTTTAAAGGTAATAATCCCAGATTCCCACTTTACAACACACCCTGGAGACATGAAACAAATCAAACTATCCAAATTTTGCAATAGTTCCTTGGCATGATCCATGTGGTAATTAAAAAAATTTTAATGGAAATTGCTGCCACAATTTGCAGGCTTCTTTAATCCAGCTATGGTATCTGCAGCACCTCCAGGCACTTGTCTTGTTCTCATAATACAAAATCAACAATACCATGGCAGGACTTGAGGGGATGTCTGATGATGATGAGAACTTAGAAAGGAATGCTGGTATGAAAACTTGCCTGGTATTTGGCACTTTTTTTTTCCTTTTCCCTTTTTTTTTTTTCTGTTGTTATTTATTTATCTAACCATTCTTTTACCAGGAAATATCACATGGACAAATGAAGTCTTCTATTGTGAAGGTATCTGGGCCAAGTAGCTCTAAATGATTTTAACACAAAATTAATTAAAACAAAAACATTGGAACACTATAACTCTAAACATGGCCTTCAGCTACATACATACCAAGCTACAGCAATTGCAATGCAATAAATCAGTGTGAGATATACACTAATGAAGTAAAAACCTGATTTTGCCAGGACAAGGGCAAAGCTCTCTTAAATATTTTGAAACTGCAGTCTTGAAATGATCAATTATCAACAGACAGCTGCATGAAGGTTTTTTTGGTTTGTTTTGTTTTTAATGAAATTTAGCCCTTCATTGCTGTACTTGGAGTTGGTAACTACCATTTGTTTGGTTCTGACTTGAATAACCCAATATGTTACTTTCTAGTTTTCAAATTCTCATCCTGTTCCATTGCCCAATTTTCACTTCCTCCTAGAACTCACGCCAAACCTTTCAACAGGAAAAGTGCACAATATCCTCCGAAACTAATTCTATGTATCAGTTTTATGAAGACTGAAAAATCCAAATTATGCTATATACTCTCCTATGAATACAAAATTCCATGTGTTTCTTGTGTTTCTTTTGTACTGGATACAAAACTCTTTAGCCCATTCGTACGAGAACTTCATACCAAAATACCTGGACTTTGAGTATTCAACTTTTTTTTTTTTAAATGTAGTATCATTCTGGGGAGGTGCTCGAGAATGCAGGGAGGTGGGCTGTGGGGGCATGTAGAGGGGGAGAAACACAATCCTTTAAGAGTTACCTACATTTGTTTTTCCAGCTTATTGCTCTTTTGCATGTTAGTGGCACAGTTCTCCACACCGGTTTGCTGCCCATCAAAGTGCACTGAAGTATAACATAACAAGTCACCCTCCAACTCATACTTTCCCTTCTGGAGGGCTGCAGTTTCACAGAGTTTGAATCTCTACTGAGAAACACACTCCAGCTGTACAGCTGTTGTTTAATACCAACGCTTATCCATCTGGTGGTGTACACTCTCTGTCTTTCCATCTCTATGGACTATGAACACAACCCTGAATTGACCAAAGAACAACCTGTCTGACAACAGCCTCAACTAATCTTTCAGACTCTCAAAGATTTGCCTTGTATGGCCTCTCTGTCCAGCTCTCTAAGGTGGCATTGGTTCTGCCTGGATCCCCATTCCCTGTAGCGAGACTGCGGCGGCTCTCTGTCAGTCTCAGAGGAATCTGACAAGCTGGAGCAGGTCCAGGAGTCAGTAGCTGCTGACCTCCTGCCTCTGCAGGTGGGGTGGCTGAGAATCCACAAGCATGCCTGGCCCCATGGTGCCAGGTTGTTTGTGCCTGGGCTGTCTTTGAAGCCTACAGCCAAGTAACAGAAGAGATCACCTTTGCCCCTATATTGCCCAGGGCTGTCTCACGTCTACTGCTGTTTCCCTGGGTGTCACCATGTGGGGCAGGCAAGGATGCTCACCAGGAAATCCCCAGCCCCTCCAACATGCTTCACCTTACAGTGGACTGGAGCACTGGCTCAGCACTAGTCTAGGATGCTGATCACTGTGGGCCTGTTTGCAGAAGCCTTTACAAGGACAGTAGAAGTTGGGGAACTAAACAGCTAAAATCAATGGCCTTTGCTCAAGAATATTTCATGCTTACTTGTTTTAAAACTCCATCAATATGCATTCCACAAAAATAAATTTCTGATAGTATTCATGTGCTGTATCTGCTCTATCTTATTTGAAGCAATACATTAAACATAAAGCAAGTGGCAGGGAATTTAACCTTCCTCAGCAGACAAATACTGTTTATTTTATCACGTAAATTATGAAAATAGACCTAGAGAATTTGGCACAGGAAACTTAATACACAATAGGATAAATAAAGCTTTAGGAGAAAATACCAAACAGTCTGTCATTACGACAAAGGGGTGAAGGGTTGGATGACATGCATTTGAACTACCAGTGTCCATATCGAGACTGACAAACTGAAGATTTATAATCATTTATTACTGTCTTGTTCTGATGTTAGTTGGTAAAATACAGAAACCTGAAAGACTGAAATACTGATTTTTAGTTTTACTTTTTTAAATTTTGGCACTTGGCATCTCTTTATGTGAATAAAGGATGTGTGAATTAATTCATTTTTCAAACCCTCTGATACCACTAGTTCGAATTAAGCGTTACTGGTTTCTTATTGCAATCAGAAGAACATGCAAAGAATGGGACAATCAAGACATCACAAAAAGAGAAAAAAAATCAGTGGTTAGCATATAAAAGGAATATAGGCTAGGAGGAAAGAGTGAGAACAAGTTCTGGGACAGTAGAACTCAAAAGAGATTTGTATCATCCACTTGTGACTGAGTCAGCATATGGCCCTTGATTAAATTCCTAAAATAATACTGACAACACTGTACTTGCTCCTCGTACTGCTACTATGACAAGCAGTCCTGGCATGAACCATGACTATGAGGCCCACCCTCAACCCTAACCTGTCTTAAACAAAGTTACAGTACACCTTGCAGACACTTGACACATTCTCCACCTTATTTTCAAGATCTGCTGTCTGAACATGTGCAGCTTTACAAAAGGGAAGCTTCAAGCTTCTCAGCCATGTAGACAACACCAAATTTTGCCATTCTGTGGGTGAAGAAAAAATCAGGACCAAAATATTTCAAGGCACTAATGAGGATACACCAGCAGCTTGGGAAATATGGCTACCCAAGACCCAGGTAAGGGAGCTCGGTCTCTTGCACAGACCTATATCCTTCAATAAGGACAGAGATCAACCCATTACCACTGTGATTTTGCCTTCATGAGTCTGCTTTCCTTTAAACTAGAGCCTACCTTGTTTGAGCCTGAAAAGAGTCCTGCCACAGAGCTGCTCTTTCCAAGAAGTACTGGTAGTTGAAAGTGTTTTGTATTGTATTTAGAAAACACCATCTCAGAGCAAAAAAACCTCTATGACCACTCTGAAATCTTCAAACATAAGAAAATCTCCTGGAGCCAAAACCTGAGGACCAGGGGAAAAGGGGAGAGGCATGCCTACCAGGCAGGATCTATGCTTACCAAGTCAGTGTTAACCCTAAGCTTTAATAAATACAATTATGTTCCCTGCTACTGCTGTGAGACTCCTACAGAAGGATGGCTCTGTCTTGCAGGATTGCTGCAGCAGCCTGGATGCAACAGGCAATCATGAAGAAGCAGGCCTTGGTGCAAAGGTGGACCAACAGGTAAAACACACCTTCTGAATAGGTCAGAGCACATTGACCAGCTGAGGTCAATGAAAGAAGCTGCCATAATGTTATCAGCTGGTACACTATGCTGGGCATGTAGAAATTTGAAACTGCAGATGGCTAACTTGGCTTCCTGCCAGACATTTATTTTATAATGCAACATATGAAAACAGGCCTTTGCATTACAAATGCCCTATTTCATGAAACTGAGAACACAAAAGCAATTTCTTGACTTTTTTTTTTTTTTAACAGTTTTGGCCAATATTTGCATGTAAGCAGAAGGCATGATGGTCAAATCACATTACCTTAGAGCAGCAGTAGGACAGCAGAGGTCAGAGCACTGAGGCTTTTGAAAAGGGTGTTTTTATAGTCATCTCAAGTTGATCCATGCCAAGCTTCAGAGGTGGGCAAAGGTATGATGGACTTTTCTGAAGGTTTCATATTAGTCTTCAACAAAATAAAGGCAGGCTGCTGAGTAGAAAGCTTCTTGTGGTATTCTTATACCTGTATATATACATTCCTTATAAAATGCAAAATGGGAAATTGAATTGCCCATACATAACACAGTCGCACTATTCCCATGCACTCTGGGGTTTTGATGTGGTACTGACTTGGAGGAAACCATTGCCATAAAATCATTTCACAGATGACTAAACAAAGAGAAGATTATCATAATTTCATTTGATGTTGGTAATTAAAGGTTTTGAAAAATAAAATGAAAGACAACACTCCCTTGCAGTTTGAAGACTAAATAAAAGCATATATAGTTTTACAACATATGTACTTAAAATGGCAAGACTTCATTTCCTAAGCCTTTATTTTATGTATAATTTATGTAGATATACAGTACTGCGGGTTTTTTAGTATAGCAAATGGTTAGGCAGAGAATTCTTTAAATGTAATAAAGCAAAAGGAAAAAAAATGGACACCATATGCAAAATCCACAGTCCGTGCCGTCTTAACTCTTTGTTCCTGTACCCTCTCCCTGCAATCAAGTTTTATCTGAAAGGGCCAGCTAGGAGTTAATTATTTTATATAGCAGATGACACAAGCACATCCAATACAGTGCACTGATGGAGCCATAGAAAAGAAAGATTCCACATGCTTAAGGGCAGGGGTGGTATGTGAAATGAAGAAGTAATGTCTACTTTTTCATAGCTTTTAAATGGTTAAGTAATCATTCTATGCATTTATTTTATTAAAAGGAGAGACGTTTTTGTTTTGAGTTCTTTGCTCTGATCCCACTTACTACTGCTGTCTTTGAAACTCTACAGATACTGCTTTTCTGTTACTGACTGGACATTTTTGAAATAGTACCACTATCAGGTAGATCAGATTATTGGCAAAAGCTTTGGCACCAAAGAGACTCAACAAATAAATTTCATCACACTGACCCTGTACTAAACAGCAACTTTATGTGGATAACCTCATGGGAATGGAAATTGAGAAAGAGCTGTTTCAAGGCCTCCAATAACTTAATCTCTGTTCAGTTCATAATGCAAAGCCATTTCTGTTTCCTTTGCTTACAGCACTGAAGAGTTTTTGGGATCCTGTAATCCTAATAATAGGGGGAGGGCAATGTGGGGGGTAGGGCTTTGCTGGAGGGAGAGGAGATCCCACTCAAATTATGTTCCATTTAAAAAAATAAAAAAAGAAAAATAAATAAAAGGCCAAGTTTTTCATCTTGGAAATTCTCAGCCTCAGTTATGTGAGTGCAAAAAGTAACTTTTATTTGAAGAACTAACACTCACTTCTTTGTTAAGAAAACTTAAGGCACCACCCAGCAGACATGAAGGCTCCTATGTTATCAGCAAACTATTTCCTGGGTATATGTTCACCCTTTCCATGCAGCTTGCTTATTTTTTCAACTCAACTCAACTCAACTCAAAAAAAAAAAAAAAAGAAGAAAGAAAAAAGGCAGTGCAAACAAATTCTGTAACACTGCTGAATGATTTGTGTTTTACTGCAAAAACTACTATATTGATGTAATGGAAATTTCATAGGTGTCCAGTTTTGCAGAAACAAAATTGGAAAATTGCCAAGGGGAGCCCTATCGCAGCCTCACGAGTTCTTTCCAAGGGCTCCGCACAGCGCTGCTGTCTGCAATCATCTGAGAGCAGTCCATGAGGGGCAGAGACAATGTTCACAGCTGAGCGAGATAACCTGGGTGGAAGAACATGAACCCCCATTCCCCTATTAATGGTTAACCCAACCCCTTACCCACAAACGTAACACCAGTTAAGCTGCAAATTCAGCATTGCCAGCTTGAGTTCTGCACAGGAATAGGCCTGAATTATGATGCTCTCTGTGCATCTGCCTCTCCTCCCAGTTTTGAACCTTTATGCTAGTCTGAACTATGTTTTGACAAAGGTGGGAGATGGTAGGACTTGAAAAGATACCAGATTCTCATAAATTTCTGGAAATCCAAGGAGGGAAGGAGAACAGGACAAGAGTCTGGTCATGCCTGCACAGCAAGGACACCCACAGCAGCTCTCAGAAGCTCCTTCCTTCATGCCCAGAGGATCCTGCAGCATCTGATGCCTTGCACCCCACTGTGAAACACTCAGGGATGCTAAGGACACAGGGGAAGGAGAGGGTAATGGATACATAGTGGTCAGCTGCAAGGGGTGTGAAAAGAATATTTGATATACTGTGGGAGAGGCCTTCAGAGCTACAGGGAAAGGGAGACAGGTTTTTGCTGTGGACATAGCTTCCTTAGTGCCACAGTTTACAGAAAAAATTGTCTTCCTACTGGATTCCCCTTCTCCCCCAAGGAACATTTTTGTAAGAGCAACAGGAATGGCGAGGAAGGAAGATTATAGGACATCCAAAATCAATAGCAGACATCCCATGCAGGAAAGTATTCTTTTCTGTAATCCTGGGGGTCACCTCAAGTAACAAACCAGGCAGTGATATGGCAAAAACTTAAATCCTAAAGAACAGAGATACCTGGCCCTGTAACAATGCCACATGTAGCAGGATGAAAGAGTTTTCACTGCCCAGTGTGGCTGTACAATGCTTGTCAGAAGCTGCAGTGCTCAGGGAACTCCTGCCCCTGCAGCCCCAAGATCATGGATTGCTGTCTCCACAGCATTGTCTGGCAGCATAACCCAGTGCTTGCAATAAAGTCCCCTCTACACTCCTTCACATGAATCTCGCTGGTCCCCAGGAAAGCAAGGCAGAAACCCAGCATCCACTGGCAGCAATACACGGCAGTTTCTTCTGCAGACTCAGATCCATCCTGTTGGAGCGGCAGAGCAAAACCTCCGCAGAGGGGTTGGGCCTCAGGTGTCAGGGAGCTGTGCAGACCGCGGTGGGCTACAGAATGGCATGAAGAGCAATATTTATATAAAAAACCAGGCGGTGCACAGCTTTTTCAGTTGTGCTGGTTTGCCTTTGCCAGGGAAGGGTAATATTGAGAAAGATGCAGATGACCTCTATCCCCCTGCTACTCGGACTAAATCTTCTTTCTTGATTTCTGACTTCTTTTAAAATACAATGCAACTTTTCATGAAGCTGCTCTTGGAAATCAGCTATTCCAAATGTTACTGTATGTCAAGGTACGGTACAGTGCATAGGCCATTTTAGTTTCTACAGGGTTGGAAGGGGAGATGAAGTAGTCTTATGAGAGAGAAAGCTTTCTCTGACTAAGGGTTTAGCCTATGGATTTCAGAGATTTAACTAGCAGCAGCCAGTCATGGCTTTGCTATTTCATCAAGCCAGAGCTTTAAACACACCTTTGCATTTCACCAAGTTTTGTCCTTGACAAAGTCTAGCGTATGCAGACATTTAAGAAGAACTAGTGTATGCAGACATTTAACCCAGTCCAAATGCAAAAAAACAAAGGGCTGTTGTGATGGAATAAATGTTTTTCTCTGTAGCTAGCCTTTGCAGTTTCACTCACTTTGTCTCTTTAAGCTCATTGCCCTGATAAGGTGTCTAGCAGCCAATAAACAGAGATCAACATTTAAGACAGCCTGCAAATGCAAAATTAGTTTTACTTGAACATCTAGTGAAAGAAGAGCCCAGGCAGCCTGCCATGGTAAAGTCAACTAGCAGAACAAAACAAAAACAAAGTTTAGAAGTTTGTCTTCTGGAAGCCTTTTGCACCCTCAGCAATGCCTTTGTATTTCAGGGCCTTTTCAGCTGGCCCTGTCCTGCTAGGAAGACCTCTACACAGCCAATAAAATACTCTCTCATAACACCCTGAGACATGATAAGGCCTCAAATCTCAAGTTTTAAAGAAACAATGACAACAAAAGACCAAACAAGCAAAAGAACAGAAGATCGGGATCAAAATATGAGATATAAGGCAAATTTACAATGATTAACACTTTTAAAATATCAGTGAAAACATTCAATTGCAATAATGATTTTCATGTTTGTTTTCTAGTACCTCCCCTCTCCAAGAGAGATTTTTTTTTTTCTTTTCACTTTGGCTGCCCAAGACAAGGATTTTCCCCTCAGCTGTTTACTCTTGCACTCAGTCTTCAGTAAAATGTCAGCAAACAATTGTCATTTGGTATCTATAAAAGATAATGCAGGTGGAAAGGGGAATAGTGAAATCCAATACCTCCCTGTAAAAACCTGTTGTACTATCAACACCAGATAACTTCCTTTTCTCTGCTAGAAACCTGACCTTGTAAATACACTTACTAGGACAGTGGTAAGGGAATATCTATCCAGCTTGTTTGGGTAAGTTATCAGCAGTTCTTCCTTCTCATAAGACAGAAGTTGTCTGGAAAGTAATTACCTGACCCAACTTTGCAATGGCACCTTAAGAAAGCTTTTCTCTGGATCTCAGTATGAAATGAGTGAGGTTGCAAGAATGGGTCCTGCTCTGAAGTTCTGGGCACAAAGAGGCATTAAGGTCAGTATGGCATATTCATGCCGAATGAAATAATTTGAAAAAAATCACCTCTCCTTAGCTTTCTCAGCACATCACATGATCAAGCATTCAGTTTTGAAATATATTCTCATCAGAACTGCACTTTAGATTCTAGAGTTTTGAGGTGAATGTATTATTTACAAGATGATTTAAGAGTAAATTAAGGAACCACTCCTCCTGATCAAAAAGTTTTGAAGAAAAATACGGTGATATATATATTTTTAAATACCTCTTTGGAAGTTTGTTGATGAAAGAAATACCTTCAAAAA
Organism: Struthidea cinerea; assembly: GCA_013397865.1. Classification (NCBI taxonomy): domain Eukaryota; kingdom Metazoa; phylum Chordata; class Aves; order Passeriformes; family Corcoracidae; genus Struthidea; species Struthidea cinerea. Next base: position 595,934 of record VZTI01000339.1, on the reverse strand, counting down.
ATTTTTTTTAAAATTTACAGTCACATAGAAGCCACAGGAACCACCTTCATTAGCAAGGAAATCACGATTTGGCCCTGAATGACTCCACTTAACTCCATGCTATTAACCTAAATTCTACATGAAATTCAAGTTGGTCACTACAGCAGTGTTGTTTCAACAGAGGCTCTTTCACATGTCAGAAACATGGACCACAAAAATGTCACGACTACACAACTGCTGATCTTTACATGCTTTGGAACTTTTCAGGGGGAAAAACTGTTGTAAAAAACTATTTTCCTCCCTTCTTTTGTTCTTAGCTTTACATTGAATTGGAGTCTCACTAATTTAAGTACAGAGTTTTGAGCATACATCTTATATATAATAAATGACCAATAGAAAATTAAAGGTCTACTGCTAGAACACTGTCAATCCCAAAACAATGTAGGATCATGAATCCTAACATCCACATCCAACCCCCAAATCTGTGTTGTGAAGTATAAAACAGATCCAACAATCTTTTCATCTTGCACAAACATCTAAGTGGGTGAGATTTTAAAGAGCTGGAGTCAGTCTATGCAAAGCCTAGAAGTAATAAACACGTTTGACAAGAAACTTTGAAATGTCCCCTGATGGAGCTTTCTCTGTCTGGTTCCACCCGCATGAGTGTTCTGCCTGGTACCTCTTTTCTACCTCTTGACCAAGTGCTGCCATTGGTTGCTCAGAGAAGTACTGGAGTTTTTATCCATGGAGACATTAAAAACCTGACTGGACACAATCCTGGGTGACTAACTGACCCTGTGTGAGCAGGGCAGTTTGACCAGATGACCTCAAGACGTTCCTGCCCTCTTAGCAACTCCGCCTTACTCTCCTCTTACAGGAGAAAAGGAGGAGAAGACAAGGTAAAAAGCAGTTTCCTGCACCATCATGCCTAGTCCTCCACTCTTAGAGATATGATAACAAACTTTTGTAGCTACATATTAACAAACCTTTGTAGCTGCACCTTCTCTCCCAACTGGAAGTCACCGCTGTAATTGTCAGGAAACTTGACTTAATTCCCTGCCTAAATTTATCGTAACTCAGTAATGATTGGTTCTCTGGCCCATCTCAATCTTCCATGATTCTTTATATTCCACTTCATTTATCTGCTGCATGCATTTTTAGCAAAAAAAAAATCTGATTATTTTATGATTTTTCAGACTGGAAAAAGCAATCTTTTTCTGCTCTTGTTCTAATTTTGAGCCATCTCCCTCGAACACTGTAACAGGCTCTGCAGCTGTTTACAGAGCTTTACAACAAGGACAAAACTAGCACATGCTGGATAGCACTGCACCATCACCATTTGTTCTAGAAATGCTTCTTTCAATGAACACAGACCTCACACTTTATTTTTGTTACTGCATTACCAGTGGTACCTCATAGTCAGCCTGTCAGGTTGGGACATTTGAGCCTACATTTCTTTTCTTTGCATGACCTTCCACTTTGCACTCTGACATCCTCCTTTTTAATTTTTTTTCTTTTTTTGGCTGGAAAACCAGCCATGAAACCTTCAACATTAGTATGCCAGGTTCTAGCACTTTTAAATCACTAGACTCAGGGCTGCCTTTTTCTCCATTTTCCTTTCACCAAATCTTAGCTTCTTCCCCTTTACCAAAGTCTATCTTAGCAGTTCCTTAAAAAAAAAAAAGGAAAAAATCTGGATTCACATTTTTTTAGGTTATCCAGTACTTTGGAATGCTGAAAGACTTCAATTATGCCCAGAGTATGACTATGCACATATTCAAGCATTGCTATTTAGAAGAAAGCAGCTACTGCTTCTTTATGAAAGCGTAAGAAATTCCCACTGAATTCAAAGTGACCCCGCATGAAAAACTAACCAGTCAGACAAGCAAAGAGGCCGCTTTTCTAGCTGTATTTCTACGGACAGCTTTTTAAGAGATCCCAGAGGCAAAGCAACTGAATAATATAGAAGCAGTCAGAGGCAGACAATGCATATTTGTTGATAAACAAATGGCAAGACAAGAACAAGAATTTAAAACTTCTTTCAAAAATAGAAAGTGGTTAAAAGCCCTAAGTGAAAGCTAAAAACCCCCACTCCAAAACCAAACCTTATTGTTAAAGTCATAGGCAAAACTTAGTAATTCTTGCTTTTCAACAATCTTCTTTATAAGGTATCAGTTCTGAGACACACTATACTCAAGAAATAAATATGTCAAATATTTGCACTGTTTCCTGGATTTGTTACATACCAAGCCAGCTGCTAGATTTAGACAAAGATTACAATCTCTTTTATGCACTATGTCTTTTAATACTCATTTATTCGGAACTTGGACAGAACTTCACTCTGTATATTATCATAAATGTCGTCATGTACTTACAAATTGTAAAACCAAAACCAAACCATCCCCTGACAAACAACGAGTTATCCCACACATATTTCAATGCCACAGTGAACATTATGATACAAAATCCGTTGGAAGCAATAGAAGCTAATACTAAGAAATATAACCAATAAAAAAAATTTATGTATTTTATTAAAAGGACTTGAAAAAATGGTATTGTGAATGATACCATAATACAGTGGTCTTCTTGACTAAATAAGGTCAGCCAATCAAAGCAATTTAGTATTTATTCAATTTATTTATTTAGTATTGGGTTGTAAACAGGATACAAGCAAAGGTATTTACACTCAGGAATAAGATTACAGTAGTGAAGAAGTGCAGCAATTGGTTTCAGTCTGAGATATGTATTTTTTACCCCATCTGTTTTAGAAGTACCATGTAGTGGTAAATACATAAGGAAAAAAACCTGTTATGATGTGATTATCTATAACATTGCTCTTGGAATACATTCAGAGACAACTCTGAAGCAACCAGATCCATAGTGTTTTTTACTTTTTGCAAGGAGAGACCAGCTAGTCACTGCAGAGTTAATACTACTTTTCCTTCTAATAAATCATATAAACTGACATATTGTAACCCAGAAATAACCTGAGGAAAGGGACAGTGTCAGGAAAGACCTGCTTGGTATTTTTGATGTCTCTTAGTATTGCAGAATTTGCCTTTTTGAACAAAGCAGAGTTTCTGTATTGAAAATAGCAGTATGTAGTTTTATTTCCTTTTTAGAAAACCCTTTTATTGTGTTATAAGACAGTATGGCTTGGCAGTCTGGAGAAGTAAAGGTAGTGGCAAATGTTTTAATGTAACAGACTATAATGGAAAAAACGGAGTAAATTCATTGAAGCTGAAACACTGTGGGAGCACACCAGTTCTCATGGGATTTTCGAAGGAAAAACAGGTTTGGAGTCCCAGTGTGAAATTGTGAGGATCAAGGACAGCCAACAGCTCACAGGTGGTTTCTGGAGATGTGAGACCTGACTTCAGAGCTCTTTTTCAGATAGTTGCTCACATACTATGTAAAACTCTTAAAACTGGGCCATATTATGGGCATTCACTCTCACTGCAGCTGCCCCATTTAACATTAAAAAAATAAAACCAAGCCAAGAAAGAGCTCCCATAGCTGCAAGAAGGAGCCTAGGAGATCTCTACCCTGGAAGAGCTATCATGAGGCTGGTGAAAGACAGCACAGAGCTGAATATGTGCCCCCAAGCACAGGGGAGTTGGCTGATCTGCATGTTTGTGCCAGTGAACAAGTACACCCACATCTTCTTTGCAAGATGGAAAACTTTTAAAGATGTTTCCTGCTCCCCCCATGCAACAGGAACATTTTTTATGACATGACAATTTTCCCAGAATAGAAAATATATTTGCTACCCAGCTCTCCATACTGCATTTTCCCCCCCACAGCTTATATAATCATTGTTGAAAACTATTACTTGTAAAAACAGTTCCTACTCCTATGACAAGCCTCAATGCAATCTGTGGTATGTCCTAAGTAAGAACAGTTTTTGTGAACAATGGCCAGAGGAATGGGGCCCAGTGTGGACATTTTGTATGTGCAGCAATTTTTGCAAACAAAAATAACAAAGTATCATTACCAAAAGTGGCTAATTTCTGATGAAGTTAGTAAAATTCACTTTACTTCTACTTCTCCTTTAAGATTTTTTACTTTGTAAAGAACTGCCTTGAATTTTTTTCCATCTTGTTCTGAACACCTTGCCGCAAAAAAAAGAATACACATAGCAGCTCCTCATTTCTCACTGCTGTTATTACATCAGAAAATGCATACTCTTGACTCTTTTCATATGGATCAGCAGACAGAAATACTGAAGAAAACCTCTTTGCAAGGAGCATTCTTGTGTTGACAGGAAAATTGACAATATGACCCAATAGGACTTTTTCCGTCTCTAATTTCCCTGAGTCTACTACTCCTGTGGGGAAAAATAACTTGTCAGCAAACTTATTATAGAAGAAAATATCACAGTAAAAATAGTTACAGAAAATAGCCCATCAATTCCTTGATGTAAGATATAAATGTATTTACTCTTGTCACAGTTGCTTATTCCTGACTGAGAAAAACATGTTTCCAGATTCTGTACAGTCAAAAATCTCAAGCAGCAGCAGAAATCAAATAAGAAATCTACTAAGCAACTCTCAAATACATAGGAAATTGAAGAAGTTCAATCAAAACTCTGTTTATTTACCTGCACAGTGCATTTTTAGTCTTCTAGAAAAATTGATACATTTTGTAGAAACATGGAATTTAAAGATAAATGGATAATGCCAATATTTTGCAATTCCTCTATGCACCACCTTATTTGGGGGATTGGGGAAATGGGTTAAGGTCAGTCTAACACAATCTTTTTTTCAATTCAGACAAATTTTAATAGGCAAAATAACAAAACAGTTGGAAATATCTAAAGAGATGTCTTTTCTTTCAGACAAACGTCTAATCAGAAACCTGAATTTAGCAAAGAAAAGCTCCCAAGAAAGGGTGTCCAAAGCTGGATCCTGCCCGTAACAGTGCTCTCACCAACAGCTTCCTTTAGCATTTTACTTATTTCCCGACATTAGGAAAGCGAAGAGGAGAGCAACAAATCAGGATTATATCTAACACTACCCACAATGACAACAATCCTTGGACATCATTGCTGGAGAAACAAAATTCCTTTAGGTAGCAAGGGGGAGCACATGTTGACCCTCCTTGAAATTTTTTCAACTTGCTATCCGTCCACAGACACCGTTACCCCAATTTTTCCATCCTATTCTCCTGTCTCCACCAAATCTGAATCTCTTTTTGTGTACAGCAGCAAAAGCTATAGTGTCTTTCTCAGTCCATCTCAGTTATGGGCTTCATTATCACAGAATCACAGAATAATAGAACACCTGAGACAGAAGGGACCCACAAGGGTTGTCAAGGCCAACTCCTAGGCCATGCACAGGCTAACCACAAAAATCATACAATGTGTCTGAGACCATTGTCCAAAATCTCAAAACAATAGAGATGATGTATGATGATCTCTCTAACAGAAAATAACATTTGATTTTCTATAATGCAGCACTTGATATGTGCAGTCTATCTCATCTTGTGAATTCATGAAGTCCTCTCACATCAGTATTGGTCTGAGAAGTGAATATTCCTCTTGCATTTGGTTTTTGGGTTTTATTTTTTTGGTTGGTTGGTGGTTTTGGGGGTTCGGTTTGGTTTTGGTGATTTGGTTTTGTTTGTTTATTTGGGGTGTTAGTTTTGTTTTGTTTTTTTGTTTTTTTTTTTTATTGTAAAGTCCCAATCTAGACTCTACCCAACTGAATACATGCAGAAGTTAATGAAATACAGTATTGTCTGCTGATGTGATTAATTATCCATAAATGGTTATTGGAGAGCCATATTTCATGACTATAAGATCCTTTCTGTGTTTATCCCACTGCTTGGGGATTACCACAGCAGTATAGCACAGATAAAATAGTCATGAGCAAAAAAACTCTTACATTAATTGCAGGAATCTACAGAACAGTTTCTATATAGAACCTATATAGAAACTGTAATATATTCCATTGCGTACTTGGCAGGTGAGTTTCCCTGTTTGCAGTTGGGTATGATTACAATGAGTAGCATGTGAAATTGAAATTGTGTTCACAACAATGTATGAACAGTTACAGTCAGGATCAACAACATAACTCGAAACTGTGAGATTTTATGAGATGGAGTCTCAACAACTGCCTTAGTAAAGTTCACATGCATGTTTTTAGTGGTGTAATGTGATCTATACTGTATTCTTTAAGATTTCAGAGAACTCATTATGTATGGAATATGTTAAACTATTAGCCAGTTCTGTAAAAAACCTCCTTTTTTTCCACCCATGCATTAATTACTGTGAAAGTATATCCCTTTGAGAAAGTATCTTGGACACTATAATATTATTTTTGGCACTTTTTTTTTGCTTTAAAGTAAATTATAGAGCAAGTCCTCCACATTTTTTCCTGTCTAAATCAGTCATGTCTGTTGCATTTACATGGGATCCAAAACTACTGACTGAGGAAGGGTGAAGGAGAGGGAAAGAAGAGGATAGTTGTTTGTTGGTTTTAAACACATAACCTAAAATTCCAGGATTTTTCTTCTTCACAATTTTTCTTTTTTTTTTTTTTTTAAACTTAAAACATCAAAAATATTCTATGCATCTGGAGGTGCAGATAGAGGTTGCCTTCAGAAATGAAGGCAACTGCAAACTCCAGCACAGACCAGGTCTGTATCTGTGGGGAGTGGCCACCCCATTCAGAGCTGCAAGTGCACCTAAAGGCAACAGGAGCACAATTGCAGACTTTGTTCATGTCTTTGAAATGGCATCATATAAAGAGATAAAGGCTCAGTTAGAGAGCACGTGGCTGCATTAAGACAAAAATAAAAATGTCCTCCTCCTCAGGCAACTCAAGGGTTTTCTTAATCCGCAGACTCTTTTTAGGAGTCGGTGGAAAATATCGTTAAGAAGCTGAGTTCTTTAATATGGATTAGATATCTGTGATCTCATGCCGCCACAGGGTAAAAGGCAAAAAACCAACTCCACAAACAAACAAAAACTTCTCTGACAACTTGAGATGAGAAAATGGAGAAAACAGGTAATCTTTCTTCTGCAAATCACAGAACAAGCCAAACATTAACACAGAGAGTGATATGCCTCACTGTGGCATAGCAATTTTTTTTCCTTACCTTGCCTTCAATGCTAGTCAAATATGCAAAACCACATTAAAAAAAAGTAACAATTAATTCATGCACTTAAAGCATTACGAGATGGAGTCCAGAAATTTTGGGAGCTGCTAATAAAGCACTTTTCTGCTCAAATATGCATAATATGATTTTTGTAAATTACAGTACTTCTTGCTTCAACTTGTAAGTTACAAACCTTTACAATTCTCCTGTCAGGACTGAAGTATCAAACTACTGTCCATAGTTAGTATTCCGTATCTATAAATATTTTTTCTCACCTTGTCAGAACCTCCTTGATTTTTAAATCAGGCCATGAAGATATCTCACTAGGCACAATAGAAAAATCATTAAGAACAGGTTTGCTCTTACACTGGAAGAGATTTTTTCTTTTTCTGTATTTCAGTGCCATAGACTGTCTTCCAGCTATGGCACTATTAGCTTCCAGCTAATAAACCCATCTATGAAAGTCCTACACATCTGAGCAAGGATTGTAGTGCACTGCATTAGGAACATGTGCCTGCTCTGCACATAGGGAAAAAAGCTTTCTTGCCACACACACATTCATATATATGTTCCTATACAAACAGAAAATCTCAAAGAAAAAGCTCGGGATAAAATATTTCCCCATGTCCACCATCTGTAAACTGATCTATGAATTAGTGATGCCCAAACTTGAATTCACCTTTTTGCTGAGTCCACTTCATATTGCAATAATTTTTAACATGGAGGTCTCTGACATGATCTAGCTGCTTCAAATGTGGAAAATAAAACAAGTGTCTATTTTGCATCCTGGTGATTTAAAAATGGGACAATCTACAAAAATGTTCTGGCAGGCTGTGCATGCATGCGTTGGGAGTGGCAGGCCAACTCTTTATTTTCTTCTGTATTTTCTTCTTGAAACACTACCTTTTGTCCATAGCCAGTATTGTTTCAGGAGTGATTTTAATATGTTAAAGATGGTCTTGCAACAAATGCTCTCACAACTTTTTAATTATTTCCATTGGATTTCAAAGCAGTCATAATGCAATTTACAAGAAAAGATTTCTGTAACTGTTTGAGAAAGCTTTATCTGTTGCATCATGGACATTTAGAAGTTTAGCTGTATAAGCTTTTGTTTTTTACTTTTCCAAGGAATGGAATGATTAGGAAGACAATTAAAAGGTATATCTGAGAGAGTCTCACAACATGATGTGTCAAAATGAAAACCAGCCAAAACCCCAAACAAGAGTATGAAATGACAGAAAGCTCTAAGGTAAGAACCAGGTGAAAGTCTGCACTATTTGTGGAAGAGTGACTTATGTTGTACTGATATAGGTGATCATTGCATAATGCAGGTTAATTAATACCACATCACTGACTCAAGGCAGATGGCTATCAGCTTATCAGAGGCCTACTACGCTGCCTTTTCCAAATAAGGAAGAAGAGCCAAAAAAGCATGTGACTTACAACATGCAGAAGATCAATGCATTAAAATGTAGAACATTAAAAATAAATTTTGAAGAATAAAGTCAGCAAGTAAGATGGAAAAGAGCTACACAGAAGCAGGTTAAAAAAAAAAAATCATGTGAAGTGAAGGGAGCACACTCTATCTCTCAAGGAGAGCTGGATGCTGCCACATCCCTGAGCTGGGTGAGGAGGTTGCAGGGGGCCTTTGGGGCAGGGCTACCCCCAGCAAGTGGGAGGGAAGTAGAGGAGAGGACACCAACCTTCACTACCCTCTGGTTCTAGTTACTGCTCTTATGTATGATGGCCCCTTCAGGAGCTTTGGATCCACACACTAGCTGCTACTTCCCTGCTAGCTCCCAGGCTTTCTTCCCTGAGAAGGTTAAAAGCAAACATTTCCAGCCTCTTCAGTTCTGCTTCACCGTCCAGACTACTGGAGGGGCTACAGCTGCTTCAGAGCACATTTTTTCTCTCTGACCCTGTTATTTGCAATGTATAGGTATTCTCCATCCTCTAGAACACAGCATGTGAACTTTACCTAGTGCACAGGTCAGAGTCTCTTCTGTGATTGAGAAGATACATTTTGCATAGATTTTCTTTCTATTGCAAAGAAATCCAAAGTGCTAATGATGCCAATAGCTACCATGATGACATGGATATATTTTGAAATGAAAGGGTTGTATTAAAACTCAAAATCCAGGTGCAAGGAAATTGGTTTAGAAAAATAAAATTATTAAGAGGCAAGATCTCAGCCAATTGGCCTGAGACTGGGAAGAAAGCAGATATATAAATTAGAGTTTTAATTTATACTGAACTCAAATAAGACTACTTTAGGATATATCACAGATAGGATCACTATTCTGACTGTGTAGAGTTGACAGACACCAAATTTTCTCATCATACTTGATAACGGCCTAACTGCTGCCATTGACATCAGGGCTGGGAGGAAGGGGAATCAGTGACTTCAATAAGAACAAGGCTGGGACAGTAGCAGACACACCTAAAATTGTGATGTTAGTATAGATCATGTAAGTGTAAGTAAAACAATACATTGAAACAAAGTTATACTCAACAAGGTGTCAGCTAAGGAAGACAGACCAAAACTAAAGCGGGGAAACCTAGAGAAGAGACAAGGATAGGGGGCAATTAACTTAATTTAGTGAAAAATTAAGTCAAATAAGCATAATACTTCCATTTGGAAATACTTTTTTTCGGGTGAGGTTCATAAAACCAAAGATTGCAGGCTTCCTTTTTATGCAATGTTCTAATTATCTGAGGACACTTACATACTTAAAAATCTTTGCTAAAATGCAAAAATTTACAATCTGCAAGTGCAAGATTTTTTTCAATGAAACAAAACAGATCTTGAAATTGAAATTATTAGAGTTAATGGTTAAATATTTCACTGTAGAAGCTTTTGGTTATGGTTGAAAAATGATATATACTTTTTTCTTAAAATGCATACATATTTTTTAAGTTTTTCATCAACAAATTTTAACATATTTACAATTATTGAGAATATCTCAAAAGCTCCTCTTTATTGACTTCAGGCATTACACTAAATCTCAAAATTTAGACGTGAGAATGTCATACATTAAAGAAGTTGAGTGATTAAAACTGAGAGGGTTGCGTAACATTCAGAAAGAGTACACATGGAAGTATCAAAATCTTCTAGAAACAGTGTAGAACTTCTACATTGTTTTCTGTATGTTTTGCATCTAAGAGTTAATAATGGTTCTGATAAAAACCAAATAAATATGTTGTTCAGTACTTCTTCACAGAATTTAAGCATTAGTGTTTGGCTTGCTGCTCTCTCTTCCACTTTTATAGGCCACTTATGTTCCAGGTTATTACAAACAAATACATTATATTTGAATAAAACTCCTCATAATAAGTAAAAGAAATGTATTGGAATAGGATATTGTTCTGCTTTCAAGCCAAGAGGCTAACTTTTATAAATTCTGAATTGTGCCTATGATAGCTTTATTTAACAATAGTATATTTTGTTCTGAGTTATGCTGTATTAAAAGAGTTTCTTAAAATATGTTTTGCCTTCTTTGATGATCATTTTCTTACAAAGATAATTCAAACCAGCAAGGGCCCACCCAGTCAGAGCAACAAAAGGTCTAGTCCTTGATGAGCACTATTTGTAAGCACTCACTACTAATATTAATTAATTTGATAATTTATCCTCTTTTTCTATTCATCAGTTGTCTCCATGTGGTTTAAATATTCATTCTCTATTCAAAAGTATTTGCACTGGATGAATATCATTCCTCTGTGGAGGACCAGCATAAGGCATATGCATCACTTCAATCCTCTGAATAGTGTTCAAACAGTTCTCAAAACACTATGTTGTTTCTCAGCTCATGAATAAATGCCACCATTTGACTAGATGAAGAGTCTTTCTGAACTGCCTGTTGCAAGTCACTCTTTGTGCTTCAGTTGTTGATGTGGTGTCTTAGACGTCAGCTCCATAGGTTCGAGTGTTTATTTTTGCACTTAATGGTGCATGCACAAGACTTCCAAAATACCTATCCCTAATGCACTGCATCAATGATTTGAGCTCAGTTTACCAGACAAATGCAGACCAGCAGCCTGTAGCTGCCTGTGCTCTCCACACACCCTGGGGAGTGATCACACATACTGCAGCTGGGACCCTCAGACGCCCTGAACAAATGTCCGAAGTCTTGCCATTTCAACAAGGTTTCTGTTGAAAAATGACACAATACTGAGAGATATCCAGACAGAGGTTTAAATTTAGACTGGTAGGGATCATCATCATCTAGAACATGGTGCTAGTAACACCAAGGTTGGGGTTCAATCCCTGTGTTGGCCATTCACTTCAGAGTTGTACTTGATGATCCTTGTGGGTCTCTTCCAACTCAGATTAATCTGTGATTCTGTGATTTTACACATATGCACCAAGCACATCGGAGCACTCCTTTGTGACTGGATTTCTTATGTCCAACTTCACAAACAAGCAAGCAAAAAAGGAAACCATAAATAAGATTGGCTATTGAAAACCAGAACCAAATGGAATTAGTTTGTCCCAACTTTCCTCTTTTTTGCAAATATTCTGCCCGTAAACTTTTTCCTAGATTTTATGTAAAAAGCAATCCCAAGCAGTTTCTCATTAAGTTTTTTTTTTTTACAGTTCAGTATCATAATTAAACCAAAGTTGAAGCAAACAGTTTATCCTCTCTAACAAACAAAGTTATCAGAAAGTTACTTTAAGAGTGGAAGATAAGATAAAAAGGGAGCTTTCATTAAGAGCTCAGACAGAGCTTCTTCATTCATCCTCCAAAATCATTATGTAGACTGGCAAAGAATAAAAGGTAGCAGTGGGAGGAATGAAAAGACATCATTCTTATACAACAAATATACTACAAAGATAAGCGATAGAAAATGGTGCTGTATATACTTAAAAGTTCAGCTAAGAAAATCCTTTGCTATGTAAAATAGACACAGGTTAGCCTCATTGCCTATTAATATTACTGGAAAACTTTAAAAGATATGGCTGCAAGAACACTGTGTCAGATTAGGAACTGAAATTTAAACAGATGCAACCTACAGAACAGACAAGGGCATTTCTAACTACGTCTGCCCTTTGCCACTGCAAGCTACTACAAAGTTAAAAAGACCCTATGGATCAACAAGGGAGCTCAGGAAAGTGGCTTTCACTTACATCTGAATTATGTACGGGCAGTACGATGACATACAAGCACTCAGAAAACAAACAGCAGAGTGCTGCGTGCTGCTTGTCCCCGACACACATCTGGGCTATGTCCCAACGACACAGACCAGCTACACTGCTTTCTCTGAATAAAGTGTACTCTCTGAGCCAGGAATTACGAGAAACTACCAAGGGAATGATATATCATATTCTGAAAACACAGTCAGTATGTCCATGCCTAACTTCTACCTGATCCTGCATTCTTTGGGCTTTCAAAAATTCTTCCCACAGAGAACAGGGGTTTTGTGTGCAAAAAGGGAGAGCAGTAAGAAAACACAGTAAACACTAGATATAAGTTCAAATAGTGGACCCTTGAGAAGTGTCATTTTACCTTTTTTTTTTAAGAAGCAATTATCTCAGTTTGTTCAGCAGAAGTGCAAAGATTCAGTGGCTCTCAGTTGTAACTGATTATCCTTACTGTCAACTTAGAAATTCATTCATACTTTGGTTGCTAATTCTGAAAGTTAGGGGGTGAGACTTAAGCTCATCAAAGCAGAGATCCTAGCACTAACCAGGATTTCACTGTAGGAGTCTATTATCTACCTTGGAGCACAGGACTTGTTGATTTATGCCACATAACAGGAGGAAAGACTTGTGCATCCTTTAAAATCCCCATCCTCCCTCGACAACGTAACACAACAAAGAATAGCGTGTGGTATTTCATGAAGTTAATTAAATTAATTGGTGGAATGGAGCAGACACAACTCCTTTGAAAGTAATGTTTACCCTCCCTGTTTACCCTGAGATTTAGGCTGGCTCCCTCTGTCAGCTATCAGTTGATAGTTACAGCAATTACGGTGACAGCATGAATCATAATGCAAAAAACATGCTACATATTGAATGATAGATGAGCCAATTTCAGGCCAGTTCCTACTGGATCATTTTTGCAATATACTCAACAAATCAAAATATCTCCTGACTTGAATCACATGGTTTGTTTTTGAAATTTTAACTACTGAACTGTGTGAGCAGTGTCCCCATTGCCTGTGACATGGAGGAGCTTGAGTCAGATGGCCACCTGTCATTTCAAACAACAAATCCTGTGTATTTTCATGCAGGCTCCTTGTCAGACTCCTTTCCCAGATGCATCAATGGCAGGTCTGTACAACAATCAGTTTCTCTAAGGGACATGAGAATTTATAGCTTTGCCATACCATCTCTGCAGCTTTTGGAATAAGGCTGTAGTTTTCCCCATGCTCCACAAGCTCCATGGTCTTCATACTCACTGCCAAGAAAATGGAACAACAATCCCAGCCAAAGGAGGTAGGTTCTGTCTAAGGCCGCAAGGTTCATAGAGAATTATTTTAATACTTTCTTACTTAAAAATCCATTGTATTGCTTATGACCTCCTGAAAACTCTGTTAGGAGTAGAATAGAACTGGCAGTCTCTGAAGATCCTACAGAAAGAAGTTCTTCCCACTTTCTTAGGCTACTTACAGGAACGTAAGCACTTCTACATAGTATAAGAGAGAGGTAACTTTTTTCCTATGATATTTTTCTAGGGTATTTGCTACAGTTTTATATTTTTTCCTCCCCTGAATAAATGGGGGAAAAAAGGGAATTAAAAAAAGTCTGTTTCACTGCACCCTGCCAGTCCCATATATTGTGTAAAAGAATACTTCACCTCACTGTGTTAGAATATGCAAATTCCCTAAGCCATGTCAGTGGTGATACAACAAGATGATAGCACCACATCTTATTCAATGCTTCTTAAATTATATACTTGAGAAGGCACCAGTCATCAGAACTTTCACTTTCCTTAGGTGATTTTGTATTACAGACAAGAGCAGTGAAGAAGCTTAACTTTGGCAATTAAAGTATTTACAGTCTTCCTTGTATCCAAAGCACTTCAGCCAGCATCCCATTACAATTTTCAAGACACTGAAAATCCTAACAGTCACTTAAATCTTATTATATAGTAGTGCTCTTAACTGTGGCTCCTCCTTTCCCATTGCCTAGTTCAAGTTATTTTGACTTGTCTCATTCTCAAAACAATTTGAAAAACACTGGGAAAATTAGAAACATAACAGAAATCTTTAGACAGTTCCATCCACTACACAGAAGCACTGATAATATATTCTTTCAGGAAGGGTTGCACTACAGGATATATTTCATGCTTTAAAAAGTAACAGCCAAAAAAGAGATGGGGGGATGGAGGGGAATGGATCATGCACAGTAACTGTAAAATTATAGCCCTATTGTTTTGGATCTAGTTGCTAATGTGCTCAAAAAGATCTGTGCTTCATCATATTTCATAGGGACGATATACAGTATGTGCTCTATGGGGAGCCTACATGAGTCCTAACATTGCTCAAAAGGACAGTTAAATAAATTACTCCACCAGTCAACTCTCCGAAAAATTTGTATTTCTGCCAGCTTGCTTCCAGCCTCTTTGCATCGATGGATTGTGGTGACAGCAATTATGTCATCCCTAAAGTTAAGAAGCTGGCAATCTTTACATCAGCTCTCAGGCTTGCTTTATTGTCCCTCCTACAGTTATCACTTGTTATTCCCAGAATCACCATATTTTCTAAGAGACTATGATAACCAACACAAGTACTATGAAAATACAGTTGAGTTTAAGCTGCTCTAAATGATCAGTCTTCATTCTCCAGCATGCCTCATGCAGACTAGTGAAGGTTGGAATAGGATGTGTGGTTTTTTCCTTCTTCTGTGCGAGCACATATAACACCCCTTAAAACAATCTATCCCGTTCAGTCCTTAACTGCTTATATTTTGTACCCACCTCAGCCAAAATACAGGTTCCTCCGAGTAACTAGGGTGATTCAGCTAGAGATCAGTTGTATGAATCTATTGACTTTTAAATAAAGGGGAAAACTAAGCAAATAAGGACAAATAAGATTATTTTTCTGGGTTTTTCAGAACATCCTGTATGAGTGAAGTCAAGACATGACTTTTTTTGAAGCATGGATTTATTTTTTCTATGCTGCCTCTTTGCTGGTGGTCACATTTTAGTAATGACCTCCGAGTAACTTTAGAAACTATGTTGTCAGGATTTCCTTCATTGCTCCTAATGTCCACAAAACATACTTAAGAGGGCTACTGCTCCACAGTAGAGCTGCTGAGAATGGAAGAGGAAATAATCTAAAACAACGCCACGATGATTTTTGAGTCACAAACTTTAGTTCTGTAATTAAATCCAGCATGTTCCACCTTAAAAATTATGCAAAACGCCATCTCTTATTGGCAGAGCTGCTGGCAGAAGTCTGTCTCTGATAGGTGGGTGATACATTCACGGACAACAATTTATGATTCTGACACTGCTGTATTT
The DNA here is from genome assembly GCA_013397865.1 of Struthidea cinerea. Lineage (NCBI taxonomy): Eukaryota > Metazoa > Chordata > Aves > Passeriformes > Corcoracidae > Struthidea > Struthidea cinerea. The sequence goes on along the minus strand of VZTI01000339.1, from coordinate 580,386 downwards.
TATGGCTGTCTTAGAATGAGTCATGTTATTTTCTATTTTTTTCACCAAACAGCATTCCAAATCCACTCAAACACTGAATTCGACACAGCTCTGGTTTTGCAATCCAAGTCCTTCACAAGGAGCAGGTATCTGATTTGGCTTCTGAGAGAATGCCAGTAGCATATACAGTCAATTGGGTGACTGTTATCCGAGGCCAACTTAACCAGCCACAAGCTCCAGCAAAGTACTCACAAAACACTGGAAGGTTGCTGTGTCTCACTGGCAAGGTGCTGACTGCTCACTCCTCCCACTACAGAAAGGGTAAATCAGGTAAATTGGCTGCATCAGCCTGAGCTGCCTTACACATTACGTGAGATGAGTAACAGGCTGCAGTCAACAGCAGACCTTGCAGGGTCAGGCCTGAATAGCTCCACAGCCGCGTGCTGCTTACAATTGTTACTCCTGCTGGTGAGGCTCTGAGCAGGGGAGGAACACTCAGACTGTATCTCATGATGTTGAACACGCACGAGTTAGTTTATTGCTTGCTACTAATAAAAGGTTTCTAAAGAAGACTGACTCCTGTGCAGCATGCGGACTTTCCTTGTACCACTTCCAAGAGGGCTCTGTGCTGTTTTCACAACTGGCTTGAAATGACACTCTCTTTACACCTTGTCAAGATGACATGTACAGCGGAGCCAGTATTCTCCTCATCCTCTAAATTGTCTCTGGGGAACATGACTGCTATATATAAACACCAAAATGAGAATATATTTCAGAAGCAAACTCTGAGTCTATTTTTTCCTTCATCGAGATGTTTCATACAATCTTCTATCCTAAGTTTAGATAGCATTACTCTTCACTTAGGCTACAGCCTTTGCCAGACTTAACAGACATTTCACAATAAACTTAGAATAATTATTTTGATTAATCAAATCCTGTGAAGCAAGAAAACCTGAATAAGGGGGACTGACAGTAAAATTCAGCAGCTGTGTAATTCAGAGGCTGGACAAAATTACTAACATTGTAAGACTATCCAGAAAAAAAAGAAAAACATCTTGCATGGTACCAACAGTTTTCATGAGGAAAAAATGTTTCAAACAATAATGTTGCTGTTTATATAAAATACTGTTTTGGCATTCAGATTTAAAGAAACCTAAGTGGAATCATATTTGATTTGATAAGTGAAATTAAAACAAAACTAGAAAAACAAACATGTTTTCATGAACATATTTTGAAAATTTTAAACCTCTCAGATGACTTTTTTTCAAAGTCAATTTTTCCAAACAGAGGAAGGCTAGGACTTTAGATTTGAATATGCCTAATATTTTGGAAAAACCAAGACTAGCTCCAATAAATTTTTGTGGTTTTAAGCTCATTTCTATATTTGTTTATAGGATTTATTCTCAGTTATTCTTTGGGAAGCTTTTATGTCTTTCCCCATCTTTTCAGTGCACTGGAATACTTTCACTAGCATAGCTGTCAACACAGTTTAACAGAACAAGAGAATGGAACAGAGCAGACAGCATCTGATTAAAAATATTAGTAAATCTAATCAAATCACCGCAAGAGTTATGTATTTCTACTCTATAATGACTAGTCTTATATTAGTTAGCTAACATGATTTTTAATTTTTTTTTTTTTTTTTTTTGCTAACCATTGGTAGTTTTTTTGTTAGTTAAAAGACTTTGTTTTGCCTAACTCTAAATACTCCATGTCAAAGGACAACTGATTGGCTTCTCTTCTGTAAGTCTGGAAGTTATTTCTGCACATAACACTGATTTCCTGCTAATGCATTTACAAGGAGCTATATGGGAAATAGAGAAGGGTAACTCATGAGATTACTGTCTTGGATTCCAAAAGGCATGGACTTTGAGAATGCTAGGACTGTAAGTATAAGGAAAGAGATGTCTCTCTTTTCCTGTAAGAAAATGCTGGGCTGGTTTTGATAACTGTTTTTGATTTCATAGAATCATAGAATGGTTTGGATTGGAAGGGACATTAATAATCATCTAGTGTTCTAATGCCCTCGCTATGGGCAGGGATGCCACCCACTAGATCAGATTGCTCAAAGTTCCCTCCAAGCTGGCCTTAAACACTTCCAAGGAAGGGGAATCCATAACTTCTCAGGGCAACCTGTTCCAGTGCCTCACCACCCTCACAGTGAAGGATTTCTTGAAGGATATCTATCACCTAATCTAAATCTCTTCTCTTCAAATTCAGAGTTGTTTCCCTTTATTTTGTCAATGTCTTCCCATGTAAAAAGTAATTCTCCCTCTTTTATTACAAGTCCCCTTTAAGTACTGGCAGACCACAATAAGGTCTCCTTGAAGCCTTCTCTCCTCCAGGCAGAACACCACCACTCTCTAGTCTGTCTTAATAGGAGAGCTGCTCCAGCCCTCTGCCTACCTTTGTGGCCTCCTCTGGACCCCCTCCAACAGGTCCACGTCTTTCTTGCGCTGAGGACTCCAGATCTGGATGCAGCACTCTAGATGCAGTCTCATAAGGGAAGAATAGAGAGGGAGAATCACCCTCTTTCTACCTGCTGGCCACCTCTCTTTTGATGTAGCCCAGGATACCACTGGCTGCCTGGGCTGCAAGTAAACTCTGGTGTCTTGTTCCCAGCTTTTCATCCACCAGAACCCCCCAGTACTTCTCTCAGGTGCAGCACCTTGCACTTGATATTGTTAAAGCTCATGTGGGCCCACTGCTCAGGTTTGTCCAGGTCCCCCAGATGTCATCCTGTCCTTCTGTTGTGCCAAACACACCACTGAGTTTTGTGTCATGTGCAAACTTGCTGAGCGTGCATTCAATCACATTGTCTGTGTCACACTAAAGAGCACCAGTCCCAAGACAGAGCCCTGAAGGAGACCACTCATCACCAGACTCCACATGGACACAGAGACATTGACCACAACTCTCCAGCTGTGTCTGTCCAGCCAATTCCTTATCTGTCAACTCTGGGGATGCAGTTTATAGCTGAGAGCCCAGGTAGTCATTTTTTGGTGGACACAAAAATATTGTAATGGCCCTATAAATTTTTCCATCTCATGTGTCATCTCCTGCTAGTTTTCTTGCTTTTAAAAAGGGCCAGTTCCACTAAGATTCCACAGGTGTGCATTTTTGGCACACCATCTAGCAAATATCAGCTATGAAAAATCACGGAGTTCCTCTCTCCATCTGACAACAGAGAATACTCCAGTGCATTAGAAGCACTGTCCTTTGCATCCACAGTAGGACTGACTTAAGGATGACCCAAGCCGTACTACACTCAAGTTCCTTGACTAGCAGAGTCTCAAAAAAGGTTTAGCCTTCTTCCCATTAATTGCGCATTCCAGCTGCACTCATTGCTGACTTACATCTAGTCAAAGCTCTCATCACTCTGGCCACTCACTAGTGGCTCAAGCTTCTGCTGAAGCTTGTGCTCTCTCTGGAAGAGAGCACTCCTCCAATTTCCCATCCTGACTTTTTGCTCTCTCTGTAGCGGATACACTTTTGATCTAAGTAAAGTGTATATTTGACAAATATCTTCTAAATAGCTGCTATTAGCAGAGTTCAGGCACTCTGCATCAGTGTGCAGTATTTTAGGCCTAGAATTTTAAACAGCAGTTGGCATGTGCCATCTTGGGAATAAAAGAACCAAATGAATATTTTGGATTAGATCCATGGAAAAGTGGCTGGGATACTCTGACAACTGCCACATCAACACCCCCACAGGTGTTACAAAATCTAGCATTTGGATGTCCTGTGAACTACTGGAGTCCCAAGGCCTGTCTCAGTGCCTGTATTACAACAATACAGTGCAGCAGAGATTGCCATCTGATGAAAGGTAGATGTACACAACTTTTAACCTGCTTAAAGCTTATGGCCTTGAGACAGAAGTAAACTGGAGCATTTTTAAAACAGACAGATAAAACTTCAGGAATAAAATGTACTCAGGAGTGAGGACTGAAATAGAAGCATTTATAAAGAGGATTGAATAAAATCAGTGAGTTGAAGATCCAACCAAATGTAATTATCTCCTAATGAGGACACGCTCTAGGACTAAATGTGTGCTATGACACTAGCCTGAGTGAATATATTTTGTTTTCTTCTAAAAGAGCTCTATTTCCCAAAAGTAAAACAGCACACAAGAATCACAAGCATTCCCCGAAAGAGGATGTGGATGTAAAGGGAGAAATGTGACTTGCACTCCTTGGAGGCAAAAGCCAGCGCTCACTACTGTGTCACCTGGATTCCTGACACTCTTCATATTTATACTTAATCAGCATCAGTCCTGATAAATTATTTACCCTGGAGGAATGTAATGGGACGCCACTTTGTCTGTGCATATGCTCTTGTATTCTGCTTGGTGAAATAACCAGGGTTGGGGGCTGGGGAGAAAGCTCTGATTTCTGTCAGCGGGATCCTTTCTACACTCAGTTTGCTTTACTTTATACAGCGCTGGTGTCCCCCTGTGACACAGGCATATTTGACACACCCTTGACATGAGTGTCCTTAAAAGGGAAGTTCAGGGTTGTGGTCATGCTTCAAAGTATGTAAAACACAACAAGTCTCAGAAACAATAAACTATCACATAGTAAGGCTGATAGAGGAATGAAATCTTAGGGGTAGGAGATATGACTTAGCATCCAGAGCAAAACAACAGCATCAATATCCCAGATAGCATAATCTTGCTTAGCCTTACTTTTAAGGACTGGGCTTAAGGCTTTAAAAGCCAGTTTTGACAGCAGAAGAGCATACTCTTATGCAATGCATTAGCCTTAAACTGCAGCTGCGTTTCCATAGGACGGGTTACATGGCACAGATTGCTTTGCATGAAAAAGAAGTTAGAGAATGCTGGAATGCCTGTGAGGAGTCTCACTAACTTTTGATAGCTTGTTAAATTTTTTAGTCATAACTTTAATATTAAATTTAACCTAGGTCTTAAGAGATTACATTGCTAAACCAATTCCAAGTAAAGAGTTGCACTCTAGTGCACCTGATTTCAACAACTGGATGGAAAATTGGACAGCATAGTAAAAAGAGTGATTTAATTTTTTTTTTAATGAAATTTTAAAGATAAATGTATACAAAAAAAAAAAGGACTCAATAGAAAGATGCAAGGAACAGTCTCCATAGGTAATGCATAGATAACTGGTAGGCTCTGTATTTCCATTTTGTCCCTTTGGCTTTCCATATGCTTTATGTAATAAAGAACTACAACCAAGAATAAAACAACCCCTGTTCTCCTTATAGCACTGTAGCCCCAAAAAGGTGAAAAATGTGTTGTGAAAAGGTGAAAACAGAAATATTTTTTGGTTCCCCATGAAGAATAATCTGGAATCAAAGCTGTTATGTCCAGAAATCTGCCCACATTTCAAAGGCATACAGAAACGCAACAGCAGCACTTTTGAGGGAACTCTTAATGCAAGCACATTGAAGGCTGAATTCCCTGCTCAAAGAACATCTTTCCCCTATGTATTGCCATCTTTGGGATATAAGATTACTCCAGAAAGCCATCGCTCCAACTTTTAAAATAGATAACAAAAAAAATTAAACTCTGCTTTTAGCACAAGTTTGCTTTCATTCTACTTGAATTGGAGAATGGGGCGGGGAAGAAGATACTCCCTGCCTTCTTCTAGCTTTGGATCAACACTCATCCTTCTTCACAATGCCTTGAGGAAACTTTTGGTAACTGTCTCTTGTTGAAATAAAGACAACATCTCCTTGTGGAGGCTGGGAAAGAGAGAAAAGAATTAGCCCAGCTAGAAGAAAAGAATGAGAGTGATGAGATGGAAAATAGTGATTTTGATCTGGATTCAGTGCAGGATCAGAGATAGGAGGGAAATATGACTCTAAATCACCCATCTGCTCTCCTAATTCTGGTACAGAATGAAACTGTACCCAGTCTGCCCAGACACTACTCCTACACGCCTGGGTGAGAAAAGTGTGGAGCATATAGATGACTCCATTGGAACCATTCCATTTTCACTAGGAGAAATTCTGCCTTGTTAGGGCAGGTCTTGGTTCCCTGAGCAGCATATTGCAGGAGCTTTGAGTGAACAAAAGGGGTAGTTTTATGATCACAAATGGGAAGGAAGCAGGTCCATGGCACAATCTCTCTGTTAGAAACCCTTGATCTGAAGCCTGGGATGTTATAAGTTGGCACCAAAATAGAAACACTCAAGTGATAGACAAACAGACAAACCGCAGGCCACCAGATAGGAAAAAATATGATACCCTAATGTGAGGCCCCACAGGCAGGAAAGAAGATCTGGACAATGTAACCAAAGGGGGGGAAAGAGAGAGAGACAGAGAAAGGAACGACAAACATATATGCACAATATTACAACCAAACCAAGAGATAAGGCTGCTGCATGGTTATTTTATGTCTGTACCAAATGTATACTGGTTAGCTTAATTGCTTCTTTGATTCTGAAAACTTATTTATGTATCCATCTGTTTGCTTGGATATGAACTGTAATGCCTTGGCAGTCTGATCCCAACCCAATGGATTGCTATTGATAGGAGAATAATTCTGTACAGACAATGTATTGCCATAGCTAAATGTGTTATTTACTGTTCAACTTGTACTTGCTATTGACTCCTCTCTTAACGTCATTTCATAAAATGGTATCTCATAATTTTCCTTGTGCCATTATTATGGAGACTTAGTTTTCTATTAGGCTGTAGTAAAACTTGAAGTTGCTGATAGCACAGTGTAATCAATTTCTCCTCTTCAGGAGGAAATGCCCTGGTTTACGGCCACCACGCAACACAAGGTGTTAACTTCATACTTCATTTGATGTTATATTGTCAGCTTCCCAGAAAAGCATTTATCTAGGTACTTGTATGGCACTTATCACTGCGGTATCTGGTGTCTTCCAAAATTCAACCCTTATAAATATATGGGCTTATCCACAGTCTCCGTGTCTGCAATGGAGTAATACCACCGAAAATAGCCCCTTCCCTCATTCTGAGCTGCAGCTCTTCAAACCTGGCTGCTAAGATATCACTGCTGAAACACTTGGTGATGCCAGCCTAAGCACAGAAGGGCAAACTCTCTGTGATTCTTTACAGCACTTGTAAGCAAACCAAGAAGCTGGGAGGCTGGCTTATGGAAAGGTTTGCCAGGAAGTTAAAATAATGCTGAGTGAAAGTAAGGTGGTGAAATACCAGGTACTTCTGATGATGAACCCCACCTAAAGAATTTTAAGGATGAATACAGCACAGAAAAATGCCGCCTAAGAGCACAGATGGTAAGAACATTGACCAAAGATTGTGAAAGTACAAGTCAGCACTGGAACTACCCTCTTCAACATCTGCTCAGTGTCAGCACAGTTAACAACAGTGGGGAGTTTGAATACATTCCTTGAGAAGCCTATCTTTACTCAGTAACTTCCAATTACAGACAAAGTCAGTGATGCTGCAACATTCATGAAAGAGAGCAGAGAGGGAAATCTTACCTTACCAGGACAATTAAAATTGACAAGAAGGTTCTTAGTCAAAGCTTCTGCCACAGAAGTTCTGCAAAGACTGATCTTCCCATAAAACATGAAATAGTTTATAGAAAATTTCATTCAGAAAAAAAGCTGAAAAAATATTTTGCATTCATCATAAATTTTTATGTATTTCTCAGAAGAATTTAACAAAATTATTTTATCTGGAATTTGGAATTTTGTGGTTAAAATACTCATAGCAGGGTTCATGGTCCTTCACACAACAGAGAAAAGCCTGGAAGAATTATCTGTGAATTTTACAATGGCAAGTACTGGCAAGCAACGTTGTGTTATATGATCTATGCTACTTGTTCTATGTTACAGCAGAACAAGACAACCTGTAAGCTTCAGTTGTAGGGAGACTGCCTGACCTCTCCAGACAAGATTCCAGGCCAAAGGTAGCCAACTAAAATATCCTTTTCCCTATTTGTGGCAATGTCCTGGTAGCTGGTTGCAAACATCATCGCTCCTTCACATATCAGTTTGCTGCTTTATACTTCATAAACTTCAAGCAAAGTTTGAGGACAATGAGAGCCTTTTATTACCTTTCTGAACAACCACTAGTTTAAATAAAAGCAAAGTGCGTAGTACATGCCATAGGAAGAACACGTGCTACTTCCGAAGCACGCATCAGTAAAGATTCCTTGTAGACAGGGAGTACTATCAAGGCCTGTGATGATACTGATGGAGATACAGGAATGTGCATCCAGATGATGCAGCTGTCCTTTGGCAGGCTTACACCAGCTGAATGGAGCCAGCCTAGAAATCTTTCCACAAGACTAAGAGCATCAAAGCTACCACATTTAGCCATGCTTCTGTGCAGGCATGAGAGAGTACACTGTTATGAGTGATGAAGCATAGTAAGCTGACTAACAGCAAAGCCTTGCTGTGTGCCACACAATGCACACAACAAAATCCACCTACAGCAGGTTCATTACAGAGTCCTCTGTTAGGGGGAGGATCTATGGGTAGCAAATTAATCTACTGGATGGTGAATGAGGAAAAGTGCATGTGGTCAGTGCTTGTCCCCTCGGCTTGTCCTCCTTATTCCCCCATGGCACTATCGTTCTCAGCTTCTCTATTAATCAACTTCTGGTACAAACTGAAACTTCACTCAGTGGGTTCGCTGCTCTTACAACCTCAAACATCTCTTTTGGAAAAAAAAAAAGATGGGGCTTTGATCTCTGAAAAGGTCATTATACTTTATAGCTTTAAACATGACATGCAACCTAGAAATGAATCTTAGAACAGGCTTTTGGTACATGTTACACACAGCTGTCATTTATTATTGTTAATAGAAGTTTATTAGTAATGTTTCACAATCATATCCTTGTAAACAAAAAGGAACAAATCCATGGGTTTTGGCTTGGGTTGTTTTGGTTTATTTTTCCCACCAAAAAACTGACATTATTCAAAAAATGGCATTAATTTTTGAGTTCTATAGTGTAGAATGTATTTTAAAATCATATGAGGTTTTCAGTAGCAGTCAGCACACATGTAATGAAGGAGTCTGGAATAACTTTGAATTTCACTATGTGCTACTGACGTAGACTCACACAGGGAACAAAATCTGTAATGGATAAAAAACTTTAATTTCACAAACCTGGCCCCCATCTTCCAAGACATTCCTTAGCAACCATGCAGTAAACAGTAAATGAAACAGCTCTTCACGGATCACCCATTTATTTTTTGCTATTGATTACACTACATTTCTCAAGTTGGGAAAGATATGGTTTTCTCTTAACTCTCTTTTGATTAACCTCAGTAGTGATATCTCTACAATAGAAGCACAATTAATTTGCTTCAAGCTGTTAATATTATGGCATTGTTATAATTTCTCAGTTTGCTGCTAAAGCTCAACTTTTGCACAGATTCCTGTATTCAATGGCTATTCTGGGAGGCACTGACCTGCTTGGAATAAGTCAGAATGTTATCATAGGATGAGATCCCAAGAAATGTTGAAATTCCCAGCTGTGGCACAGACACTAACTGGTATCTGAAGCAAACAACTAACTTCTCTGACTTTACATGACCAGGTAGATTTTAAATTGATGATTACCTTCAAACAGGGGAAGGATTTTCCTCCAACAAGCAAGAGGTGGGGTTTCTCTTTTTTAAAATGGTGATTGATGGAATCAAAATCTATTTTTAATTAATTATTTATCTGACAAACATGTTCCCTCCCTCTGCAAGAAGAATGATCAGGAACAAATTCAGTTACTCAAATTCACCCAACAAATGTGTTTGCAACTTTTAAGTGCAGATGATTATCTTCTACTAGTGCAGTGTACAAATATATAATGTGTATTGTGTTCATTACTTGTCCTTAGCACCAAGTCAAAATACCCACTTCCATTGTAAGTTCTCCCATATGCAAATTCAACGGCTCAGTCAAATATTCATGAGAACCATGACCTTGCCAAAAAGGGGAAAGAGCCAAACTCAAAGTCTGGCCAAAGAAAATTAATAGAATCTTTCAAAATGCACCATTGCCCCCACCCTCCCTTCAATGTTCACACAGTTTCATCTGTTAACTAATGCTGGTAAACCAATCAGAAGTTTAAAAGCCTCACCACATTAAGAGATGGGCACAAATCAAAGCTCTGGAAGGGACTGACCTAAAATTCTCTAATGGTTTGAATTCAAATCTATTTGGCAGCGTGGACCCATCTTTGATTTAATGGCTAAGTAACAAATATTTGTCTGGGAGAAAATGAATAAGCTGCTTCCCGAACATAGACCAGAATCCCTGTGGGACTTTGGACCACACAGTCTTCTTCTTCCTTAATGGACTCCAGTAATTTGTGAAATTACATTTTATCTCATAAGTAAAATATAAAGAAGGATGCTTCGAAAGCACTGAAGTATGATAAGTTTTTGGGTTTGGTTTGGGTTTTTTTGTTTTCTTGCAGTATGAACTTTTATTGGCATCATATCCATAAATCAACTATTTGGTTCAGGAAGACAGAAAATTTTCAAGATACTCTCAACACACAAATTAATCTTAGGGGTCCTATTCTCACTCATCTTTTTATCACATCTGAGTTCTTAATTAAAAATTATTCCAGCTACAGGTTAATAGCCTTTCCTCCTCATGCCAAATAAATTTCACCTTATAACACTTCATTTTAGTTTGCCATAGTTGGCTTTTAAATATAGATAGGCATATATTGTAGGAGTCTGAGTTTAAAGGGACCCGAATGTCTAAGGAAATACAGGTTGACATCCCTTTAATCAAAACCCCATGTCTTCTATATTTTCAAGGTATCAATATCTAATATATTCTTCATAAATACCAGTATGATGGACAAAAGCTGTTCTCAGTAAATCAGCATAACACACTGATTTCAGTACAGGCTGCCTGTGATCAATGTCGAAAAAACTCACTGACGATACAGTAAAGAAATTAGCAGAAATCACACAAAAATTGCTAACATTTATCTAGATGGAAGCATTTGCTTAGCTTTATATTTTGTCTTGTTATGATGATCAGTTTTGTTTTCAATACAGCATTTTTATTTTCTGTTTTATATCTTCGTTAGCACTGGATTGTTGGGTGGTTCCTCTCCTGCCTTCCCCCTCCCCCCCTGCTTTATTCCCATGTTTAATATTTTTTTTTTCCACATTCTGCTTAGTTATTGAGTTCAGCTGATTTACAATTCTGTTTTTATTGTTTGTTTGTATAACTTTGTTGGGGTGTAAATAGCTGTTGGTTTTTATTTGTTCTTTAAATTTGTTGTTCCCATGGTAACTCTTTAGTGCATTTTTCCCTGAGGTTTGAAGGATGCTTTTGGGCTTTGCTGTGATGGTCTGATAATGTTCATCAGACTGCAACATGTCTTTACATTTTTCTTCATGTTTGGACTGTCTTTGTTTGCTTACATAGATCTGGTGGCCTAGAGTACTGCATTTTCTATACTGGCATTTAAATAAAAGTGAAGGTACATTAATAAAAAATTCAGATGGCAAAACCAGATACATGATTTAAATATAGTCTACACACAGGTGTAAAGCAATCTATTCCTTTTCAATCTAGACCTTATAACATTATGAAGATCTCCCATCCTGTGTGTGAAAGTACATATAATGGTCCCAGAGTGTGTTGGGCCTAACTCAGCTTTGAATGCCCCAGCCCTTTTACAACACACAAGCAGAAGGACAATTTAAAATATAACCAGCATCCCTGAAAGGAATTTCTCAAGATATTAAAAGAATACAGGTAACAGTGGTAACTCTGATCAGTTGTACAAAACTCTCCACACAGAACAAGGGACTGAATTTCCTGACCACTGCTGCACTCCACTCCATTTACAGCAGTGGACAGTGAGTTCTGAGGTTGCTCTGGTTTCTTGTAAGAACTAGGTACATCTGAGGACAGTCTCAGACTTCAGAGGGATCTAAAACTGGCTCAGAGATACTCCTGTCCCTTCTATTTCCTGTCCAAGTACAGCTGAGTTAAAGCAGGACATCAGACGTGCTGTGTAATGGTGACCTGAAACCATATTAAGCCCTCTGCCACAGAGCTCCCATCTGAGTCGTGAAAACAGTGGGACTAGTTGTCTGTATTTCAAAGCTGTGTTTTGGAAACAAATTTGCTAGTTTTGTTAAAAGCTCAGAATGCCTAACTGTGCAAAAGCTGCAGATACACCTTACAGAAACTATATTAGATAGGAAAAAGGCACGATACTGATCGATCCTGATTACATGCAGCACACCCATATCCCAGTATGTCTCAGTGCCAGAGAGAGGCAATTATTCAGCATGTTATGCTAAACACAAAAAATGGAGCTGTGCTGAGCTAAATATGAAAATTTAACTCTATTTTTCTAACTACTGTAATCCCATGCATTTGGAAAACCCAGATTATTTTTCTTTTTTATTTCTTATGAATATCACCTTGTTACTGCTGTGCTAAAGTTTTCAAGTCACTTGTCCCCAGTGTCCCCATGGCTTCTTTTCTTCTATAATGTTTACCCTTTAAACATTCTTCTACAATAAGCAGTTCTTGATATGACTATTAAAAAAAAAAAAGCTATAAATTACTCATATGATAGTTAGCATTCTAAAATAAATTCTGCAAGATTTTTCTGTAATTATCCAAATAGCCTCTAAAAATAGTACTGATCGAAATTTTTACATTTTACTTTGTAAGGGCAGCTCTTTAACCGTAGTTCTTACATCCATTTCTACTAAAGAAAATGTACAAAAACAAAGTGCTCAAGGCAGACTTTTGTTTTAAGAATGTGCAAAATTTGAGAGGGCTAAGGGTATGTATGATTGGATGGCAGAATTTCAAAGCCTTCTGCACTCATGATAATGAGAGAACATGTGAATTCCCAGGGAAGTATGCAAACCTCTTGCTGAAAAGGCCATTATGGAAACATTTAATAATAGGAACAATGATGTGCATCATCTTTTTTTTCAAAGTGGCAGGACAGAAGCAGCTTTGCGACTTGATTCAGGCCATCTGTGGACTCAGGCAAAGCTCAATCACTTAACACTGTTCAGAGTTGGAAGGTAATATTTACAACCCAAGAAACTACATGTGGCTTTAAGAGATTTAAATTACAGAAGTCTTTGATCATTCTGGTATCAGCTTTGGAATAAAAAGGAAAGCATGCAGAAACTACTCTACTAGGGAGTAAGCCCACCTAATCTGGTTGGTTTTTTTGGTTTTGTGGGTTTTTTTTTTTTTTTTTTTTTTTTTTTTTTTTTTTTTTTTTTTTTTTTTTTTTTTTTTTTTTTTTTTTGTTTTTTTTTTTTTTTTTTTTTTTTTTTTTTTTTTTTTTTTTTTTTTTTTTGGTTTTGGTTTTTGTTTTTTTTTGGTTTTTTTTTTTTTTTTTTTTGGTGCTTGTGGCTTGGTAAATTGAGCATTGATTACTTTAGATTAGTCCTATTCTTTATACCTAATCTTTTCTTTGGTAGAAATGGATTGTGGTAGCACAACTGCCTTTATAAAACCTCTTGAAGGATGTGCTAATTTTGGACACTATTTATTTACATAATTTTGGAAGAATACTACCAAATTTAATGGAGAATGATAACCTCATCAAAAATTTTTGTAGTTTGTTTTCTCAAACATCCCACAGTAAGAGCAATTCTGTGTTATGGCCAACAGAGCAAAGAATTATAATTATGGCCAGTAAATTATATAGGATTTTAGATGAGATAATTCTATTGGGCTTCCATAATAAAGAATTGATTTCATTCTTACTACCATTCTGTAGGATGTTTCCACAGGGAAAATCTGAGCTAAAGCAGAATCTCTACTATCTTCCTCTTGGCCTCTAGCTACTACAGAGCATAACAATTATAAACTGATAAATCACTTGAATGGTTATGACATCTTCCATTGACTAGCAGGCAGTGGTACATACACACATACTGCTGCCAACATTAAATAACTGTCAGCTGAATTACCTAAATGATGATTTAGGCTCAGCTAAGCTTTTAAGGGCAATTTTTTTTTCTCTCAAAAAGGGGTGATGGTTGTACTTCCTATATTCAGATCTTGTTATCCTTTTAAAGTCCAATTCATGAATTTGCTGATTTCACAAGGCATTTTGCCCATGCTGACAGAGCAGGATATTGGAGCTGATTCCTGCTATATAGACCTAGGAGAAGGAAAAGGTATGCCAAGTTTGTAAACCTAAATTCCCACTAATGTCTGGACAAGAACAAGTTTCACATGGCAGAGGTACACAAGTGTGCTTTATTCCACATATTTTTACATTCTACAAAGTTATAAATAATTTCTAATCTTTGGATGTATTAATGTCGTTGTGTCCTCATGTCCGGCCATAAAAAAATTTTTTTTTAAATGTAAAAATATTGACAGTGCTCCAGTAACTGATAGGCAGTCTGCGTGGCGTAAGTGTATTCATTTAACTAGCAGCCTTTGCCCCAAAGAGAAGTTCTCACTTATGCCAATACAGTTGCAATAATATTTGTAGAGGCTCACTAAAACACCTGGAGTTTGGTTATACTTTTTCCTCTTTGAGAAGGGTAAAAAGGCAAAATGGTGTAGGTTGGGAATGCAGAGATGGTCAGGTTGAACAGAAGTACTTGCTAAACTTGGACTAACTATGGACACAATTGTTTGCTTCCTGACAAAGATGGTGTCAGTTCTGTTTGCCAACATGTACTGCAGCTATATGTAACCACTAAAAAAACCACACAGACATTCAAGATCTGCCACTTTTGGAACAGGGACTAGGAAAACTGTATAATCCTAGTGTAAAAAACCACACAGCAGATGGTCTTTTTTTGCTCATCTCCTGCTCCCTCTCCCCGCCAAGTGACGCTGACAGTATCTGCTGAGCAGACTGCGAAGGACAACCACATCACTCCATTTAGGCCACCTTTTTGGCACACCAGTCTTGTTTTAATTTTGCATTTTCTGTTGTCTTACTCTAACTGTGCTAAGACCAAAGGTTTAACTACATATAGGAACCCTAATACATTTATTACAGCTGTTAAATGACATTGTAGAAAAAAAAGATTAAATGCAGAGTGGAGCAGATGGAGGAAAAAAGAAAATGTTCCTACTCCATGAAGAAAGATAAATGAAGCAGGGAATTTCATTTCTGGAAGGCATTTTTTAATAACATCATTATCATGAAGGTCAGCTCAAGAAGTATAACTTCATAATAAAAGAATGCAGAATGGACTTTGAAGCATCTGATTTTCCATGCTGATGAGGAGAAGAAAGCCTGTTTTTAACTGTATGTTCACTCAGTGGCTACATTCAGAGTGGTATCACTGCTGTTTTCTGTACTGCCTGTACATTATAGGCCATGGCTCATTAACTAATGTCATTATCACCAGATGAGTCCAGTTTTGCCTTCAAGTTAGACATGGAAATCCCATCTGACTGTATCTCAAGAAGCAAAGCAGAAAGAGACTGTCTCTGTATGTTGAGAATACCAGCATATCTTATTCTTTAACCAAAATATAAATATTTGCTTAGGAATACAGTCATGCAGCCAAATATCCTTTGTCTTGATGACACAGTAAGTCTTAGTTTGATAGCAAAGAGACCTCTCTACCTGAAAATCATTTAAAGTAGTGCTTAGAGAATGCATTTTTCTATGTCATACACACTGTAAATGTATATTTCTCTCCTGTCCCAAAGTTACTTTCATTTATGTTTAAGTGTTAAAATTTTATGCAGAGTAAGTATATTTGTCCTACAAATTATGCCCTGACATCCATATGATTTATGGACACCTCAGGTTCTGAGGTGTCTAAAGAAACCAGAGAGAAAACAGTATTTAAACTCTAAAAGGTTTCTGGATAATCTAAAATATATTCCTTTGAACGATTATATTTATATCCCTCATATTATTAGGCCTATATTCTGAAACCGTTGCTCCTTACTGAATTCTGAAATAAACTCTTTTGCTGAGGAATACTGAAACTGTACAATTTTCAGTGACATTTACCAGAAAGAACTATATTCAGCTTCACCTTAAGCAGAGAATACTTAGTACACTTTCATTTATATATAGCAGATTAGCCCCTCTCTCCTTCCCAAATTGCCCATCTTCTTCTCCTGTTCCTGTAATGAACTTCTCTCAGTCACAGAGATTTTGCTCTCACAGGAAACAAACTAAAATGCATACCACACAGAAACAGAATAAACAAAAGACAATTCCACAAGAGAAAGCTGCTAGGACACTAGATGAAATATTTTCCCATGAATCTAAAAAAGATAACAGGCACTTGCTTATATGGCTCCTTTCATCCCTGAAAGCCTTAAAGTTAATTCATGGTTTCATAACTACAATAAAGTAACCATGCAGAGATTAAAATCAGGGCCTCTTTTTATTTGGATATCAACAGTATGAATCCCACCCAGGTCTTTCTAAAAGCAGCCTTGGCTGACACTCCAAAATGCTTCCTCAAGTTCATCTTCAGCCAAATAAGAAGTGGTCTGGAAAGGATTCATCCTTTTAGTGTACACAGAAGATCCTCGTCTTGGATCTATAAACCAAGTCTTTAAATTCCATTGTAATTACTTTGCAGCCATAAATAGAGCACACTATTTGTGGCATCCCAGCTGGCTTTTTAGACAAGGTGCACATATCTTAAAACAGAACATTCAAGAAAAAATGGGGCCAGTGACAGAGACATGACTATGATAATACATGAATGCTTAAAAAGAAAACAAGAAAGAAAGAAAAAGAAAAGAAACTGGCTTCTTTTTTTTTTTTTTTTACATAAAGTAATAGCAAAAAAGAATTTTCTTTATTGAGGAAAATTTACTCAGAAGCTGTATTCCCACCCTGAAGGTTTGCTTTCAAGTAAGACAGGGCTGGTGAAAATGAAAGTTCTTTTATAGCGAAGTCCTTTAAATCATTTAACTCTTAAGACATGATGACTTAATAACAGTCTTACACAAATAACTGAACTCTTCACTCTGATTTTAACAATCAAACCAAAACACTGTTTTCCCCGAGAGATACATTTTTGTAGAGACAGTCATGGAAATTCAAGACCATGGCTAGGGTTAATGCTCGTTAAAGATTTCCCCGAAGACTACAAGTCATTCATAGTGCCTCTGATATCTATAAATGCCTAGCTTCCATGGATGCACATGGATTGGCCACAAGTTCCTCCATTTTAAGCTGGGATAAAATTATTTCCATTGAGTTTCCATAGGCCAGGGATTTTTCCCTGACCCACAGCATTTGCTGGCTCTTCTGTGGAACAGCAAATGACATGACCATCAGCAAGACAGCCAACAGTGCAGATTTCTGTTTATAAGCTTAGTATAAAATGAACATTCAATACGTCTTTTAACATGATCAATTATTACACTGCTTTTTAAAGCATCAAAGAAACATTGCCTAGAATTTTCATATACACAGCAGTAAGACATCACTGAAAACCATGGATTATTCCAGCATACAGCCACTCTTGGTAATATAATCCAGTTCAGTATCTAGTCTCCAACACTGGTCTTAAGCACATGTTGAGGAAAGAGTAACTACTAAGTAAGGATATAGATGTAACTACTGCCTGCAGTAGTTAACACAAAAAATACATCAGCTATCTCTGTACTGATGTTATGTATCATTTCAATAGTAGACTACAAATGAAGAGGGGTTTATGAAGAACTAAGTTTCGAGTACAGAAAAATGCAGTCAAACTGATTGGTAGAACATATTCTGGGTAATGGTAAAAAAAGAAATGCAGGAATTGTCTGATTGGAGCTTACAGGTATACAGGATAGCAATATGCATGGTCTACAGAAACACCAGCCACACGAGAAGACTGAACGGACTGGAACTCTAGGAAGCAAAGTAAAACAGCAAAGACATTATATGATTTTTAAGCTAAAAAAAGCCCACAAACCAACCAACCCCCAAACACAAAACACAAACAACCCCAAACTACAGCAAAGGGCAAGTTAGCAATCTGCTTCCCATATCCACAGTGACAAGAAGTGACAAGCTTAACAGCAGAAGTTTTTTAAACATTAGCAGAAAATACCCGAGAGTAAGTGTAGTGCAGCTCTGTAATAGGTTGCCTGGGGGCCTTAAAGAGTATCTGTAAAGCTTTGGAACAGGTTAGACAAACATCTGTCAGGATTAGCTCATGCTGCCTTGGGGCAGGGTGATGAACTAGATGCTCTCTTGTGCTCCCTTTTAACCCTAAAATTCTATCATTATTAGGAAAAAGCCACATAATTCCACAGTAGTAGTCAGAGAACATCGTGGTTCACTAGGAAACCAAGGACAGTGATTAAAAAAAAGCACTGGTCTACCCTTGAATGAAGATGGTAGTTTTTTAATAATGCTGAAAAACAAATGTTTCAACACGTTTATATTCTTCAAAGAAGAAATATCTGCTTTTGTTATGTTTTCAGGTTTCTAGTTTATAAACTAAGTTCCTCAGGGAGAAAGAGAAAGAGAGTCATCCTATAAACCTCATTTTCTTGAGAATGGAGGCTGAAAGCTAATTAGAGATAAAGAAGGATTTTCACAGGGTGTGGAACACCTATAAGGAGGGGGCCATGCTACAACTGATGAGACTCAGTTCTTTAAGCACTGATCTTCACTGTGTAAATGACTCCTGTGCAGAGATCATACCATGAACTGCATGAGATCTGTAACCAGAAGCCGTACAACTGCATTCTCATGGACCAAGAAGCAGGTATTTCACTGCAGAAACTGAACTGCACGAGCTAACCAGGAAGGGAGACTGTGAATGCATCATCCTGCACCTGGTGTCCATACCTGCCCAAATCAGTGCTGGCTCAGGATTCCCTTGGCTCTCAACTCTACTGAGGTAAGGAAAAAAAGTGATGGAAAGACGCTTACATCAGATTTGCTGCTCCCAGCTAAATATTTTTCTACCTTATTATACATGTTCAATTTCAGGTCATCATTAAGCAGTATTTGAGTTAGGGAACGACTTGACGAAGTCCTGTGCAATACTAAGACTTAAATTCCCTTTAATTTTTATTTTCTTCTTTTCTATAAAGTGGAATAGTTCCACCCAAGGAAAACCAAGGGGATAACAGTGTGGTGACTCACCTGATAACATCATAGAGATGTGATTTAAACTTCCCGTATTCTAAACACTTACTTCTCATGTCACACCAGCTACCTTTAATTCAAATAGCTGTTTCTCTCAAATAAAAACTTGTAATGCCCTCACAGAAAGCAGAAACATTTTCCAGCGCAGCATCCTTTGAAATGTATGCTTCCGTTAAGAGAAGTTTTGAAAAATCAGCATTAAGTCAGATTCATACCTAAATATTTCTGTCACATTACACAAAATTTCTGGTTTGGTTCCCGTGCTATGTAGCATAAAAATAACACCTATTATGAGGAGATGTGTTTTGAAGTCTTTCACAAGTGCCAGACTAGACTGGCAGCCCTTCTGCCCCTCTTCTTCACAGTGTCCTGTAAGAATTCCCTGCCAGCGTTCAAAGGCATTCCAGGGCGGGTGCAAATGAAAAGCAGCAAGACCTACTCTGGCTCCTCATCCTCCAGGAAGAAGAGCAGTTAAAATGAGTGAGTGAGACAGAAAACTTGTGCCAACCCAAAGGAAAGGCAGAGAGCTCAAGAGAAACAGAGAAATGCGGTTTGTAGGTTTTTTTGCTTTGTCTTTTTTGCTTTGTCTTCTCTTCCCTCTCCAGTTCTCCCTCTCCAAATTTATTGCTTGTAAAACTGCATGAAGAGAATGCATCTGAAGATTCCAGATCATTTAGTGTACATTTGGATTAGCCCAGAACTCCTGAAAACCTACCCCAAATAGTCCCAAAATAATTTCTCTTCCTTCTCATTCCCCTCTGGACTGCACCACTGCTTCTCAGGGGAAATACAGGAAGTGGTTAACTCTGGACAAATGCTTGCAGAGACGCTGCACCATTCCAGAATCAGTAGAATAAAATTATGTTGTATACAAAGCTTATTTTAAATCTATATAATCAAACAGTTCATGTTTACAAGTGCTACCTATGCATTAATAATACTATTTAGGGCACAAAGTTGCTTTTTGAATTATTATATTTTGTAAAAATATTTTTAAAGGCTGCTATCTATGTGAAAAACACAGCACCAGCAGCTGGGCTCCAGTACTGTATCAGATTTACTGAAGGAATAAAGACCTATCAACACCTTAGAAGACAAAGGGCAGCCTCCTGAAATGCAGGTAGCCTTCACAAAATGTCAGCACATTAACCCTCCACCCACTGCTTACAGCTATGATGTGAACACAAACAGGGGAGACTCACATTTTTGTCTCACGCCTGTGCTAAGACCTTCCTAAATTGAAAACACAGCTGGTTATAGTGTGCAACTTTCACCAACTGACAAGGCTGGCATCCCTCGATGTAACAGAGAAATTTAATGAGGTTTCAATATGTCACGCTAATAGAGATAAATCAGAGCTACTACGACTGTCAATGACGTTATCCTAATAACTTCTCACCCTAGACATATAAATGGCTCCTGAAGAACATGACTTATCTGAGCATTAAGTTGAACAGGGTTTAAATAGCATAATTAACGATAATATGAATCTATTCATGTTAAATACACTGAAATACTCCAGATACTTGAATAAATACACTCTAATCTCTGGGGAAGGATTAGTGTGATAAAGATGACTACAGCTCCACTGCTTAATTTTGTCATGTAGATGCTCCCTGTAGACATTGCAGAGAGATAATTTTTCTAAAATAGAAAATTAAGTTCTCTTTCAAAGGCAGGCAAATCCAAAGCTTAAGAAAACAAGAACTTATTCAACCTTGAGAAAACGGAAGGCTAAAACCGCCAAATGTAAAATGGTATTGAATAGCATTCGCACTCATCCAATTTAATGAGGCTTTGGATTCTTGATGTCAACTGTAGTGCCTTGAGTGGTAATGCACAACCTATGCACTCAACTACAAACCCATAAGCTATAACTTCTGTAATGTGTTCAATATAGGTAAATAATTGTAACTTTTTGAATCATGTACATTAAAAACAGTAATGCACAGACTTCTTTACACTGGTAGGCAAAGTCGTGTGTTCTAAAAAGTGGCTCAAAAACCATCAGAATGAGCATATATAAATTGATATATTAAAGATTTTTGAAATTTAATCAAGTCAGAACAGAGTATTCTGGTAATGGTCCTGAGGAAACAAGATTTCTTATGTCAAATATTTAGTAATACCAACTAGTAAACCAAATAATCTCTGAGACTTAGCATGAGAAAAATCACCAGATGGTAAACTGACAAGCTTTTTAAAGAAAATTCACATAAATATAGCCCAAGCATATTAATTTCCATTGGATTCACCATATATTGCAGATATGGCTTTACTTACATTGAAGTTGTTAAAAAGATAAACTTAGAGATGACCAAAGAGCTACTGGGTAGTGATAAACATATGCAAAATACAACTGGAATAGGATTTATACTGCTAAAAATACAAACAAATCCTAAATAAATTCCTTCAGGTGTGTAATTAGAAAAGGAAGAAATTTTAGTTTATACAAAAATATGACTGAAATACTTACAATGGTGTTAAAATTCCTCTGCCTCAGTTACTGATTCCCCCTAACTCACCCTGCACTTCTGTAGTCAATCAAATCAGAACTGAGACCTACAGGAAAGCAGAAATACCAAGATTCAGTGAGAAATTTATATATTTTTTTTGCTTTACCTAGAAGCAGTACTCTACACTGGTGATGCTGAGACACCCAAAACCAAATTAATTTCCCAAAACTAGAGGAAAAGACTGAACCTGGACAAACACCAAACCGTAAAATTTTAGTTCAGCAGTCTTTATTTCTGAGAAATCATTCAATGAACTCGAGAGACTTTTATAAAACTTTTATTTCAGACAGCCACTGTCATAATATTGTAGCTACATTATGCTAAGTTTTAAACATACTGTGTTGTGTGAAAAATATGAATAGTTTACATCTCATTAGGGGAAAAAATAATCTTAAGTCTTAAAGCTGAAGAAGACAAGTACAGATAAGCCCAAATGATATGTATGGAGTTTACACTGGTTACAAAAATGACATTGAGAATAGTCTTCATATTCTGCTCTACCGAAGAATTACTAAAATGTAATTAACAAGACCCATTTCATCATATCTTACTCCACTTTAAGAAATAAAGAAAATGTTGATAGTTACCAGTGACAACAAATACTAGTCCTCTATTTCTATATGGACTATGCATATTGCAATGTAGTCAAAGTCAAACATTAAATATTAGTTACTGTTTTCATTATTCATTTACAGTCCTGACAGATTCTTCTAACATTATACTCAACCTACATGGCATTTCATCCATAATATACATTGTATACAGAATATACAATGATAGAAAAACATTCTTCATCATTTTTGGGAGTTCTTTTTAGAGAGCAATACAACTTTATAAAATGAAAACTGGTAGGGAGACTACCAGAAATTCTGTCCTTTTTTTTTTTTCTGCATGCAGGAATGGGAAAATTTTTGGTATTGTCATGAGGTCACTGGAAATACTGCAGTAGTGAATATAAATAAGTTTTTGTTAGGTGACTGCTGCATTGTGGTCATTACTTGGGAATGGTTCTGGATTATCATCTTATTTTTATTGGCTGTAATTTAAAGATACCTTCTTCAGTTGGTGGAAAAATAATGCTCCTTCTTTAGTTCTAAGAAGAGCAGCCTAAGGCTGGAATGCTCTAAAGAAACCCAAGCTTTTGTAAAATGATGTCATATGCCAACTGTGCCAGGCAAATGTTTAGTAATAGCTAAAGCATTCTATAATTAAAACAAGTCCCTTGTTAGAAGAGGCTGAAAGTGATCAAAGCTCTTTTGTCTGTTCAGACACTCGATAGATGTGAAAAGAGTTTTGCTTACAGTGAAGATGGTGCTGTGGTTTCTGTCTCCATTGTAAGTAGCAACAGAGTGTATCCTGAACTATCCCTATTTGCAAAGAAAACCAATACAAGTAATGCAGCAAAATGTGTGAAACAAAAGGGGCATTCAACAGAAAACAGACAGGTATTTCTTGCCACTGTAAGACACAGAGTGGAGCCTTAAATATCTGAAACTATTATTTTATAGTTGAAAGGCAATAAAGCAGAGATATACTGCCAACAAATTGTCCACTCAGGCTAAAAGGACCATTTGATACCAGTAGTGATTTGATTCAGCATGTGGTCCAGGACTATTCCTTTACACTATCATGTTTCTAAAACATTTCCTATTTACCAAAAGTATATGTGAGAAAATATTTTGAAAATAAAGTGTTTCATTGATTGACACACATTCTTCAGCTTGCCTCTGGCCTTGTTCCTGCTCTATGCCTGAAATTGCATAAAGGTTATTCAAAAATGGCTATTCAAATGCACCTTAGAAACTGAGGAAACAGAATTTCTCATTTAATGCACCTTAGTACAATTTTTATATGCCACACTTGTTCTTTCTTCTTTGACTTGATGAGGTACAAATGAAACAGGAGGCAGACAATTCTAAAACCAGTCCTGGCTGTATTTGCACGATATATCTGGAAATTTTAAATTGAAGCCTTTTCTCCTAACATTTCCTTTACAGCCTTAAGCAACAAAAATCAAACATAAGTGTACCCACAGCATTCAGCACACTTTTTAAAATTACCCTGACCCAGAGTGGCAGAGGACAAGGGTGCAAACCAACATTAAAAGGGAAGTTACAAACACTCCAATTTGGAATAATGGTTTGAAAGAAGCTGGTTAATGCTAAATTCTGTCCTGGGTATTTGCCTCTGTGGAACTGAAGCTTCATCATAAGAAGATCTGAACACAAGACTACTTATTTCCACCCCACAGTATCAGGACAAAAATAAGTCTGAGTCAACCTTTTGAGCAAGTGAGGACTGTGCTTACACTCAATAATATGTTCAATATGCAAAGAACTTAATTCCTTGAAAAATTTGGTACCCTTGTTCCAAACTCTTGCCACTTTTCCCACCAAATGCTCAATGAAAATGCAATACTAATTAAATATAAACACTGCATTTACAATATACAACTTTATCTGTGACCAACTAGAGTCATAAAGTACTTTTCACAACAAAACATAACAGACATAATTTCAGGTGCAAATTCTTTGTTCCTGTTCACTTTGAAGAACAATGTAAAGCGAGAGATGCTATGTAAAATTTTCAGTTGACTTTTACAGTAAAGCTAAGCCCAGTGTTTCATTATAATTTTAAAAGACTTTAGTCATTTTGTCCCTAAGGGAAACAAAACAACTGATTCATGGATTGTGAACAAGAATTTCCCAGATTAAAAAAACTTCCAAACTGATCTACTTATGGTCCATCTGCAAAATGTAAACCATTCAAGGCAAAACCCACAATGTAGATCTTCAGATTTTTTTTTCTTTGACCTATCTTCACTCTATGCCCTTTCCCATTACAAATTACCTGCAATCACATATGACTTCATTTCTCCATTCAAAACCATTATTTTTTTCCAATAGTCAATGTTACATAAATAGACCATAGTCTTCCAAATACCTTTTTATATCTCATCTCCTAGCCCATATTCTACTTTGGAAAAAAAAACCAAACCAAGCAAACTAACCACACACAGGAAAAACATCAAACCATGTTATACAGACAAGTCTTCTGAAAACAGGCCATTTAGGGTGTTTCTAGACATACCGTATTTTTCCAGATGTTCTGTGCCCACTAATGCAATTTACTCTTGGAAGGAATTTGACCTGTCTCTAAAATGCTTCATCACTAAAGGCAAGTATAATGACACCTGACTTCCTGGAACTGTTTCAAAATGTTTTCATATAAAGTTTCTTTCTATTTGTTTTAAATCAGGGTTAATGCTCATTCCCTGTAGCTCTTAAAAGGTCTAACTTCTAGACAAGAAATATTAAAGACCTCCACCAGTGGATTACTAAACTCTTCAGTCTTTTCTTTGCAATTCCTAATGTGATGTCACTTGATTGAGCCAGGCTTTATTTCTGTGATCTCTTACATTCATTACATGGATTAGATGGGGCATGCAGCTGCACAGTTGGTGTTCTGTTATACTACAAAGTTTTAAGTGGAAAGAATGATCTCAAGGACTTGGTAGCTGTGCATCTTCAACAGGTTGGTTTTGTGAGGGAGAAAAGTAGTTCTTTACCTAGTGGTCTCAATTCCAATTTTAGCATCTATACTGATAACCTTACCCAATGATCTTTTAGCCAACCCAAAAATAATCCCAGTAAGATTACTATAAATCAATGCTTCTCATAGTATGATATGTGAGGTTTTAATAATGGTATTCTCAGAAGGTTATCGCAAAGTAAATACGTAGCCAGAAACATGCTAAATAAGCTACACAATGGAAATATTACATCAAAGTGCTTTGTAAAGAAGCAAAAGAAGTATCTTCCTCTCTCCATGGAGGTGTTCCAGGGAACTGTGACCTCAGAGAATAAAACTTTCAGAGACATTAAACTAAATAAATAAATAAATAAAAGGCAAGCTGGATTTTATTTCTGGATAGCAAAGGAGAAAACAAAAAGGGAATGTTTCTTATCAAAGGACAGGGGGGAGCTTGCCTAAATCTTAAAGATCCACAAAGGACTTTAAGGCAGGGGAAGTACACCCCTGTAACCTCTACCAGTTTAGAATTTCTAAATGTCACTTCTATAGAAATCATGTGAAGATCCCAATAATTTTCCTACTCTCAAGAAATCCAGAAAGAGCCCTTCCTCTCTTTTGTCTAAACTATGAAACAATTAGAAATTAATTAAAAGCAGTTTATTTACCCATTATAATTGATAACAAGAAATATTAATACTTAGGGCAGAAATGTTAAAAAATGACAAATGAAAGCCTTCCAGTGGGGCTCCAAGTTCCTGCATTCTTTTG
The DNA here is from genome assembly GCA_013397865.1 of Struthidea cinerea. Classification (NCBI taxonomy): domain Eukaryota; kingdom Metazoa; phylum Chordata; class Aves; order Passeriformes; family Corcoracidae; genus Struthidea; species Struthidea cinerea. The sequence goes on along the minus strand of VZTI01000339.1, from coordinate 554,565 downwards.
AAATGCCTGCATACTTGCCACCTCCCTACCAAAAATATCATGATGATACAATGGAAAGTTGATACAATAATAATAATAAAGCATTCAAAAATGCCTTTGGGAAATTACTTCAGTACTGATGAATGAAATCCATAAATAAATGTTAATCCCATTACACAACATGGTGAATTCCCAGCAATGCTGCATTTGGTGCCGAAGAAGAAACAATCCAATCCTTATCAAGAGCTAATGTAATTCAGGATAAGTAAAAATTCTCCAGGCTAGTATGTTATACTGTACTAACTTAATTCAGTAGGCCACTCCAGTTTGTTACCACCTAAATTTATAGACAAACCAGTACTTCAAGGTGTCCACAAATTATTGTCTTCTTACAGTTATGGAAATCTCATCTATTACCAAAACCAAAGAAAAGACAGTACCTTTTCCCCCTAGGAAAAATCTACAGAGGTGAAAATATATTTATTCTGGCACATGTGCCTGTTCTCAAAGGGTAATGAAACACCTTCCTCTGAAAGAAAGGCTCATTTAAACAAATAAATGAAATAAACCTCCTCTGGTTAAAACTAATCAGAACAACAAAGAGGTTTTAAGGCTACAACTTGATCTTAGATCAGTCAAAATATGTCCAGTTCTCCAGTAATAGCAGATTCTATGCTACTGTGAACACAGTAACATTTATAGTTTAACAGATTACTTCCACAGTTCCTTACATGTTATGTGTCTATTGAATATGGTCACCTCTGCTTAGGGGTGAACGTGACCTGCCAAATCAGAGACTATAGTAGTGTATACAGTGATATATTTGCCTAAGAGCAATTTTCACAAGAAAGATAAAACCTATTTGAAATTTATATTCCCCTGCTCTCCAGCAACCTACATAAAGATACAGGAAGGACAAGTTATTGCTACGTCTGCCAGTAGAGAATAAAACCTACTACTACTAAGTCTTTCACAGTAAGTGTCCTTCATCCCCCACCACAGTTTTTATGTTTATTTCTAAAATACTTATATTGTAGTAGTGAGTAGAATCAAATATCCGTAAGTGCCTTGATCATACAGTGGTAAAGAATGCACAACCTCCACATGGAAGTTGTTGCGAAAGCACAAACCAGTATTTTAATTTCCTGGGAGCTGTGTTGGTCTGCCTCTGCATTTCTGCTAACCAAAGAGATGTTTTGACATGCACGGCTCACCAGGAGTTTAACTACGGTGTTTTAACCCAGTGTGGCAGGGACAGTCTTGCTCTCTAGAGCTGGCCTGGTGCCAAGCTCAGTGGAGTACTTGATCCATGAGGCTAGGTCTCAGAAACTGTAATACACAAGTAATAAATAGCAATAAATAACAATGGATGATCCGAAACACCAGCTCACATCAGTGCCCTGTGTATACTAACATTTCTACATTTTTTGCCACCAGTAGAGCTGAAATTGAGCCAGTAATTGTGGGAAATTTTAGGAAAGTATGTCAAACATAGACAAGATAATAGTGTCTGTCGCCCTTTTTTTTTTTTTCCTTTTTTGAAATAGCACTGTGGGGTGCCTTTTTTGTTGTCTATCAATGACTTCCAGATTGTTTACTCAGTTCACAAATAAAAATTAAAAGGATTTTGAGAGCAAGCGGTTAGAAAAAGTCACGGAAAACTGGAAAAGTACCAGAGGATTTCTTTAAAATATAAGTAGTATCAAACTTCAAAATACAAAACTGAAGTATTCCTGACAATAAATATTCAATAAATTTATGAAAATAATCCAAAACACTATGACAATTCCCATTGTCTTTTAAAACAATAAGCAGCCACCCAAGAAGCAAGCCAAAATAGTTTTTGTAGCTGTAGGATCTTTTGTTCTATCATTTGAACTGATGGATCATCCACAGCCACGTTATTTAAGAAAAGGATGAAACTTCAAACGCTAATTTATGCTACTTTCACTTGTGTGTTTACTGAAGATCAGATGGTGTCTTACCAGAGCTATATTCAGGGCAGATTTTATGATAAGCTTTGCACTGATGTTCATTCAAAGATGTTAAAGGCTCACCTTTATCCTGCACCAGAAACAAAGCTTGAGTTATGAAACAGGCAAAGAAACACAAAGAAACAATTTCCTTTTCAATTGCACTGAAGTGGTTGTCTCTGTCTTCTTTTAGCTAAGGATCACACCAAGGAGTAATAAAAATTTGTTCTGCCTGCAACATGTCCAGGATTCAGGACTTGGAACAAGGAACACCATGTCGACTTTGGAACACAAAATGCAGAATGTATAACAAGGCATTACTCACAGCCTGGCAAGGAGGGCCCTCAGAAAATAAATACAGTTGGCATTCTTTATCACTCCAAGTGACACAACATTCTTACAGTGTCCTGGATTGTAGAAATGTTCATGAGTCAATATGGAGTATTTTTGTTTGTGACTTCCAACTAGAACCTCTGACAGATGTTCAAATGCTATGACAGAAGCTGTGTTTACTGTGGGTTAATCTCAATTTTTCTAAAAGGTTCACAAATACAGCTGGTATCCCATTAACCTGTTTTCAAAAGAGTATAAGGGGTCAACATGTTAGGAACAAGTCACTCTATTAGGAATTGCTAGCAATCATTATGTCATCAGAGCACATAATGCTGCAGTATCAAAACATTTATTTCTTGTAATGAACTTTTAAATTTCAAATTACTGCAATGAAGCAATGCTATTACTGAAACAGAGTTAATATCATGAAAAAAACTTCTGACACATTCTTTTCTTCCCTTTCTGGAACCAGTTTCTTCTTTCCTATCACTTTCTTTAGACTTTTATAGCTCTGGAGCAGCTACCTCCAGCACGAGCAGAAATGAATAGCAAAACTAAAAATGCCTGTATTGAAAAGTAGAAGACTAACAGATATCTTAATCTAGCTGCCCAGAGGATATCCCACATCTGCATTTGAAAATACTAACATATGACTTCTCATGCTTTTGCTTATCTGGAAAGTACTGTAGCTGGCAATGTATCTTTCACAGGCCTTTAAATAAAAATTAAAACCCATAAGCTAATAGGAAATCCTAAAAAAAGTCATGCTATAAATGCAAATGGTATTTTGTCATCCACCTTCTTTCAGAATGGGTTGTTTCATGCTTCACCATTTTAGACGTATAGGATAGAGAGACATTGAATAAAAGTCTTTGAACTGTGACATACTTGGTGAAAAACTACTATTTAATTGATACAGAGGTTGTTGGGCTTTTAAAACAAATTAATCTTACAATATTTGGCATTTCTTTAGTCATCTTTGCAATGAAAAATCAGTAGAAGACAGAGCACAGAAGCTGCTTTTTCACCCCTGCAGTACGGAAAGCAGCAATCACTGCATGCCAAAAGGCTTGGAAAAGGATCATGAATAGAATCAGGAATTTTTCTTCCATTTTCAAAAAGTCTTATATAGGACTGACTGTGAACATGAATAAAGTCAAGGGAAAACTATGACATAAAACCTGAAAAATTTCGGTGAAGTTACACACCTGAAATTGCACAGTACATCTCACTTTCAGTATTATGCCAATGTTATCCTTGGGATGAAATGTTTACAAGGAAAAAGAGAAGGAAAAAAGTCATCCCAAATGAACAGAAGGACATGGAGTGCACAATGTGAAAGAACCAAGTGGCTGATGGGACAAGAGGTTACTACTACTGCAAGCAGAATTATGTCCCCATCAGGCTTTCAATCTGATTTCTGCATGGTTTGATCTGTTCTACTCAGAGAAGAAAGCAAACCACGTCAAAATGAGTTTTTACAGAAAATGTATTTATGTTTTCCTTAAAGCATGACAGAGACCCTGTATTTTTCAAATGGAAGGCAGCATATCACTGAATCTGAGAAATAAACCAGATTTTATCCAGGAAGTAGACTCCTTTTCACGTGAAGGCATCAAAACAATGTGAAAGACAATAGAAATACTTAAACACCTAAAGATGAATGAATGCTTAGGAGTTTTATTGTAGTGGGCCCAGAAATAGGACAAGATGACCCTGAAAATTATAACATACTTAAGTGACATAGAACAAATACACAAATTAAGCCCCACATTTTCAGAGACGGGGATATGAAAAAAAAACCTCTGAAACTATGTTGCAGCTGGAGGCAAAAAAGCCTCCGAGAGAGACTGGGGTAATTTGCTGACATTACATTAATTCTTAGAGTAATTGCTCAAAAATCCAGGGACTAAATGACAGAAACAGATATACATCTCTCAGGAAAAGCTGTGAAAAAATTACAATCAGCCAGAATGCCAACTTTGGGCATCTCATCTTATGACTGATAAAACTCCAGAGTATGCAAGCAAGCCCTAATCTCAAATATCCAGAGGCAGACCTCAAGGGAGGCAAGCAGTGTGTACAGCAAAACCTTTTTTAAACCAGTGGGAATACTGGTGATGCAAAGCACACCACCCATATGACTTAGATGAACAAAATATATTATTAAAAAAAAAACAAACAATCCCACACCAAAAACTCTGAGATGTCTCAGCAGCAGGCAAGCTAATAGAAAAGCTTAGTATACTCAAGGGCACAATACAGGAATACAGTATTTCTTGTAGATGAGGTAGAAAACAAGGCAGGAATGACTGGATTTAGGAAACAGCTGTATTTGATTTACATGGGACCCTGTCAGAGCCTTATCTTGAAGGCATATTAAAAATCTATAGTTGGCACAGCAATCTACTAATTAAAAGTTTCTTTATTATAAAAATTTTAAAAATAAATAAAAGATACAGGTAGCAAAGAGACAGTAACATACAGGAAAAGATTTTAAAAACCAAACCCAACTGAACAAAAAACTGAACAAACACAAATCCCAAACAAAAACCAAACAAACCCCAACATCGTAACAGACATTTTCAATCCAGAAGCTAACGTGATGGAAGAATCCCTCTGCAGTAGCAACTTTGTCTCTTACCTCAACTTGAGCTCCCCAAACCACACTTCTTTCCGTTTCCCTGGTTGAGCTTTATTTTAAAAAAGCTCCCATGCTAATAGATACCTGTGGTTCATATACCCTGGTATCCTCTCTTCAACTGTGGGCAGTCCCAGCTGACTTAGTAAGAGGTGCAGCAAAGTCTACTCAGTAGGTGGCCATAGGAAGAGCTGCCGCAACATGAAAAGCTTCTTCCTGACCTCAAACAGTAAAGGCTGGCTTATCCTCTAAGCACAACTGATACAGTGATAAGGATCCCTTTCAAAACTGTTTTTCTAACTTATTATTGCAACTTTTTATACTCTTGCAAAGCACATAAATAGCTCATGGGTTTTGGATTCTCATCTTTTAAATGGACAAATGTTGCAAACAATGGAGTTTGGGGGGGAGGGTGTTTTTGGGTTGGGGGGCTGTTTGGTTTGGTTTGGTCTGGTTCTTTGGTTTCTTTGGTTGGTTGGGATTTTTTTTCCTATTTGGCTGTTTGATTGCTTTATTTTCCAAGCTATGGTACCCCCTAAATTGCTGCAATTTCACTGAAGGAAATTTGAAATTTCCTCTTTCAAAGGACCGAGCTGGGATTCTCAGAGCAAAGGTCTCAGCTGTTCTACTCTGAAGCCCATACCCATCTATCATCCCTGGTTGTTTCTGACTGAGAAACATAGGAAGGAAAACTCCCTGTTGTTGATAAGCTGCCATTTTATCACCACTGAAGTATTCCAGTGCTTATTTTAAGCTACCTCAGGTACTTCAACATTTACATTACAGCGTAGACATAGATCTTTCATAACTTTGGAAATTTTTTTCATATGAACTCTTGCTTAATTCTGTTGTCTCTGCATATAAATAAAAGCTGGAAAAAAGTATAATAATTCTAGGGTGAGTTGGGTACTTCTGATGGTAGCTTTTTAGTGGGATAAACACTGATCTTTTTTTGTTATTTGACCTAATCATATGCAGATTCAAAAATAACATTTTGTTTTCCATAGAAGGGCTACTTGGCTTCTCTGTGCTTCTGAAGGAAGGAAGCAGATTTTTAAAGGCTTTTTGAAAGTCGTAATGGAGTTTGTTAACATGTAGGTTTTGTTGCATCCTGTCCTGTCCCCCATTATCCACTTATTTATCTCTTGTTCTTCAATATGTAGCATAGTAGGCATCTTAAGGAACTTCAGAACTTCATTGTGCTAATCCCTTGGATTAATATTATCAAGGTCAATGCAGTTTCTTCACCACACCTTAAACAAGATCATTAGCAAAGCCTCTTTGGCCCCCAAAACCTTACACTGCATAAATCGGCATTGTACACAGCCATGGGCACAGATCTCTGTATCATGGCTATAAAGACAGAAACCTTTGATAAATTTTATAAAAATATTGAAATATGTAAGATTTCCTTCACCACAGCAAGCACCACCTAACTATAAATCCCTGTACTTACCCACTGCTAGCCTGCCTCTACACCCACCGAAGGAGTGTTTTAATATATACTTAATATTTCTATGGCTCCACAGTACTCTGTGCCACTGCCCACACGAAACTTTGCTGCCATGCTGCATTCCGGGAAGCAGCAGCACATCTCCACTGAGAAGCACCAAAGTCCGTGGGCCCAGGTGCTTGGGGACAGGTGACCCCCCTGCCCAAATGCCTCTTCCCAATCCGGCGGCGCCCACAGGTGTACTTCTCCAACTGCTAACATTTGTTCAGCTTTTCCTTGTGGTAATCGTCACGGTTACTAAAAAATCTTTGGACTATTTACAGCGTGCAATTACCTCTGTAAATCGACATTTCACCGTGTCACTTTTGTCACAAATCAGTTACAACGCCGAGGCCGCTGTGCTCCTCCACCAGAAGGAAACCACCCGGGGCAGCAACACGGCTGTCTGCTGCGTCTGCGGGGCGGCTCCGGCACGTCTCCGCATGAGTGTGCGCGGCGCAGGTGTCCCGGTGCTGGCGGGGGCCGCAGGGGTGCCCACGGCCCGACGTGAGGCCGGCCTGCCCCGTGCCGGCCACAGCCGGGCACAGCCAAGCCCCTCGGCGCCGGGCAGGGAGGCGTGAGGGGAAAAGGGAGAGGAAAAGCCCTGCCAGCCCCGAAGGGAGAGCAGGAGGAGGAACAGGAGGGGCTCCGGCCGCCGGATTCCCCTGGAGAACCCCCCGCCGGAGCAGGGGAACAGCGAGGGAGAGCAGGAGCGGCCTAGAGGGGCTGGTACGGACTGACCGCAGCACCCTAACCCCCTACACCCCTCGGTAAATAATCTCCCTGTCTTTATCTTGACCCTCAAGCTCTTCCCCCCCCACCCCCTCTTATTTTACTCTCCCTTCCATCATGTGGAAGAGGAGGAGTGGGAGCTCAGCTGGGTGAGCCTCCAGCAGGCAGCCCTCCACACTGAGAAAGGCTGTGTACTTGCACTGCCTGGAATGATCTTAAAAGCATTTTTACACTGCGTCACTATAAGATATTTAATAGCTGTCTTTTTAAAGGTGTGCTGAACACTAGAAAATTGAAGCCAAAATGTTCAGAAAGTGTGCAGATTAGGTAGTATGATGGAGATAGTGACTTTAGACAAGCCAGGAGTCTGGTGACCCAAAGCTTAATAGTCAGCAACAAGTCACAATTCAGAGACTGAATTCATCTGGAAAACCTGTGAGTTCACCTCCCACAGTAGCACAGACATATGAAGATTAAACCCAAGTAACCACAAGACAAGGATGTTTCTCACTAAAACATAAAATACTGCTTTTCACATGCTTTGCAGTTAAAATGTAGTAAGCAAATAAAGAGAGTTTCCTTTGGTAGGCAACAAGTTTAAGCTCTGCGGAGGCAGAATATAAAGTGACACTCCAGCTAACAAGTTCATTTTAATTTGTGTCTGTGCTGTTTTTCATTTAATTAATTAAAGAACTTTCATTAGCTTGAAAGGGACCAGGATCAGACCCTTGAGAGAGCGATTGTTTTTGAAGCATTGCAAGAAGTGAAAATTATTGCAGTATTCAATAATTTATTCATTCTGACTTTTTTTTTAGTGTCTCCACCACTACCATTCTGTTAATTATTTCTCAATCTTCTCATGAGTGAAAACAACAAAAATTAAGGATGTATTTTTTTAAAATTGATTTTGTTGTTAAATAGAGAACAATAATTCATACGGATCAAGCTTTTAAAGGCTGGTCTAGGCAGGCATTTTCCCAGGGATTGTAAGTTAGCCTTATTTAAAATTACCTCAAAGATGATGCACAGAATTTTAGTTTATTTTAAAGATGTTTCTAAAAAGAAAAAAAACCAATCCAACAGTTAATTAAATTATGTCTGTGCATTTATGGCATCTATATATAGCTGCCAGTTAACAGAACTTGCATCTTCCTGAATAAATGCCAAGAAAGTAAGTGATTCTGGAAACCCACTTATACACAGATTTGCTAAAGTGCCATGCAAAAAGCTTTTATTAAAAAAAGATTGAAATTGCTCATATCTTAAAATAACTTTAGCACATGATGTAAAATATACTATAGTCAGTCTGATTTTTTTGAATTTCAGAAGGTAATTAGGCCCCCATTCTTGGAACAAGAGCTCTGCTATTATGATTACCAGTGAACTATAAAATTTTCTCTTCACAGATTTCTATTTTGTCAGAGATCATCCAGGAAATATTAGTGTTAGAGAATGACTGCACAGAGAACATTTTTTAGAGGCTGGCTTGTCCACCTGCATTAAAAAAACAATTCTTTATACTTACATGCGCTGGATGATGCTTGAGTCAAGAACATTTAAGTGTGCTTTAATCTGGACACAGATGAGAGCTGGGCAAAACTTGCAAACCACAAAATTTCCATAAAATGTTTTGTAAAAGTTTCAGCTTGAAACTTTTACAAATTCAAGCCAAACTAGGAAGGATTTGTTCAGAAATAAGTTTGATTTGACTGTTTTAAAATGGAAGAAAGTGGTTTAACACAGTCACCTACAATGAAATAGAAGCAGGTTTTTTTGCCAAATGACACATGAGGCCACCATCTCCAGCACAACTATCTGGATATTCTAGTGATTACATGGGTGCTTCAACTTCCTTTATTCATCCCTTTGCACATTGTAGGAATATGTAAGTATGCATAAAAAACAGACTAGACACAGTAACTCATGTGATGCCACTTCCTGGGTAAAGTGTCCTAACCACCAGCATTAAAATTTTTTATTTTTTACTTTTGTATATTTTTGAATAATTTGCATATGTGGAAAGAGAACACTTTATTTTAACAAGCAGCACGTTTTTGTTAACACTTGCTGAACATCTTTATTTTCTGCTCAGTGAGACAATTACACCCTTAACCCCCCAAATTAAAGCCTTTGAAATAGTTCGTCAACTATTTTGATCGTGTAGTTGATCAAATAAGGTATGGCAAAGAGATTATTTACATATTTTATGTTTACATGTATTATGCCTGAGTATGCAATAATGGAAAAAGCAGTTCAAAAACAGACAGTAAAAAGCTTAATATAGAAACCTAGTTATTTTTGTCCAACCAAAGCTAAACTGAAAAGATAAAAGTTTGCATTAATGGTCTTGCCTCTTACTTTATACTTTGCACTGATTTAGCCCTTGAAAGTCATTGAGTCTGGACACCTCACTTAAAGCTCTGCTGGTAGGATGAGGCAAAGTTTGCAGTGGGATTTCTCAGCAGGGATTTTCTCATCTTCCTGTGAAAGTAACATGAAGCAGACAAATAAAGAAAGAGGGGACCAGCCTGAAATCTTTTAATCTAGCTCCATTTACCTAAAATCACACATACAAAATTGCTTTTAGCTGCTAGGTCAGAGTTGAGCCATTGAAAATTAAAAGCTGAAAACATTGTAAGCAAGGACAGTTGTACTTGCTAAAATCACTCCAGACAGCAATGGTCTTTGTGTGCTATGCTGGAAGACATGAAATAGGTTTTGATTTTTTTTAATGTTTATATTGGAGCCTGTAGCGTTAGGGTCAAGGCAGATGTGCAACCCAGCCCTTGGCTAAGATTTTATTCACTGCACACACAATGAACAGAAATAAATGTGCAGCTGCCAGTTCTGTGATTTCTTAGTGAATTTGTTTTACCTCAGTTCAGCACAGCATGTACATTTATTTGGTATGGTTTGTTCATTATTTACGTTTCTCATGTCCATCTAGGCAAACTCAGATATTGTTTCCATAGCTACCATCTGTACATTACTAAAACTCTCCCCTGACCCAGGCACAAATGCTTCTTTTCAATATCTTTGGGCTTTCAAGTGGCAGGTCTTCATTGGTTCTTCCAAATTCAGAAAACCTGACTTTCCACATATATTCCTGGAGTTTTTCAGGCCACATATTGCAGTTTACATAAAATATTGCCAGTTCAGTTGAGATAAAGGAGCAGCAGAAAAAAACCCCAAAAAACCATAAGAAAGGAAGTTTCATCCCAGTCTAAGCAAGCTTTGTATACAACAAAGACTTCCAAAAGTGAACTGTTACATATCAGAATCTGGAAAAAGGCACAACAAAGTCCAGAGAAACCCAAATGTTTGACTCAGGAATAATGGACTGTCAGGCAATGCATAGGGGATTGTAGACTTTACTAGTTAAAAGCAAAAAGCAAGTCCTATGTTAAATTATGTGGTGTACCAGAAAAATCATCCTTGCGCACCAACACGTTCAAAAAGGTCACATCTCCAAAGGTTTCAAGGTGAGAAGCACAGGGAAGCTGATCTTTATTTGGAAACAGGGTAGCGTTTGTGGCACCTAAACTGTTTCAATGCACCTTGGGCTGCAATCCAAAGCTACTAAACCATGACCACAAACCACAGCACATCTAGGAGATTGTGTCATAGCGAGAGTCTATTTTTGAATAAAGTACATGATGTATTGAAAGGAGCATAAATGTCCTTTGTATTTTCCAAGTATGTCTTTCAGTGGCTTACCAGTTATATCTAGAGCAATCACGCAAGAATGTAGCAATACAAAGTATATCATACAATCAAGATTTATTTTATATAATGCCAGAAACAAACTCCAAACAATCATGCATTCTTTCAGCAAATCTTTTCATTCACATTACTCTTACATAAATCTCTGAATACTGTGTCTTAAAGAAAAATGTTTTAATCTCCCAATTTACAAACTTTACAATTTTTGTTATAAAAAAATAATTAAATTGAATACAGGAAAAGAAACTGCCTCCAAAGAAGACCTCTGCTATTGCAAGCTGATTGTTTAATCCCATTGAGAAAGCAGTTCAAACTCTAATGAGTTGGGTTTGGCTTGAGTCTTGCTGCTAACATCAAAAGACAATTCCAGAACACTATTAGCAGAATATTCTTACCATCAGAGGAACATTTTTCAGCCTAAATTTAGTCAGTTAATATCCTTTTTTTTTTCTGGGCCAACAGTGTCCTTGAGTTTAAGCATGCCTTCTCTGACCCTAGAATTCATCTCTGCCATGCTTTTATACAGGTCCATTACATGTTTTCCTCCAGCCTTCAGTTTTTGAGGTTAAACAACAACCTCTAGTTTCTTACCTAAGGTTGCTTTTTGATCCCTGCATGCATCCTAGTCATAACAATGGAGTTTTTGATTGCAACAATTCAATAATATTGTAATTAAGACCAAGCTATAAATGAACAGAAGCTTAAGTGTAGGCTCCTGAAACTCCATTTGGACAGCCAGGAAGTCCAAAACTGAAAAATATGTAAATAGATCCCAAATTGAATCGAACTTGCTGGGTGGGTTATGATAAATCTTAAAAGGAAACAATAATGTTGCACCCCCATTTTACACAATCTTTACTGCAAAACCAAAATTAATAATGGTATCTTAAATTTTATTATTAAATTTCTTTTAATATTGAAAACATCTTTATTTTTCATAGATGTTGCCATAATTTACAGACTTTCTGCAAACTTGAAAAAGGACAGGAAATGAGAGGTGAGATTTCTGTAGTTTGTGACGTCTCTACGGTAATGTTTCCAGCATCTGAATTAGGTCATTGTACCAAGGAGAGGGTGGAAAAAAAAATAAAATGAAAAGGCAATGAGGAATAATCTTGCACTGAAGTCTGTTGTTTTGGCTTTGCACTGAAGCTCTTCTAAACACCATACCTGAACTCCATCTATTTCCATGTGACATTCTTGCACACATCAAGCCTCACAGGAACCCCGTGCTAGACTCAGGCTTAATGAGCTGTAGGAATGCAGCCCAGCAAAGACCTGAGCTACGGAGTAGTGCAGCTCAAGAGAAAACATGGGGAAAACAGACTGTTATGAGGGGTCCTCTCTTAGAATCAGTTATATTTGGATTTTCTCAAAATAACAGATAGATACTGTAGTACAGCGGTATTTCCAAACTTAAACCTCCTTTGCTTATGCAGGAAGAGGATGGATGACAGCTCTGTGCTGCCTGGCAGGGTGTAAACCTGATATGGTGTGAAAGGACAATGTGATATTGTACAGAAGACAAAGACGACAGTACTCTGCTGAATACAATGGAAACAATGTGACTGAGAACATTTCAATAAAGATATTACTTGCTTGCTAGCTTTCCCCTTTGATTTACCCTGCAAGCAGCCCTCCAGGAGTCCTTTCTGAGTCACCATATTCTTCTCACTGCAGCTAATGGATGAGTCGAGCTGAAGGAGAAACCTAACACAGAGCCATGTCTGTTGTGCTGCTCTACAGTGCTGACAGACTTTCTGTGGCTTCTTTGATACCTTCATTAATTTTTCTTTGAGAACTTGCATTTTTAAGAAGCAGCATGGAAAAAAGTTAAGAAAGAAATGTGAAAGGGGAAAAGAAAAAGACAAGGAAACTTCTAACAACAGTTAAGATTAGCAAAAAAGACATGTTGTTAGCTGGGAGTAGAAACTAAAACCAAGCAGAAGTAGAGCAGTGTTTGAGGGCTTTATTATATGTTTTGCTAAAGAAGAAAAAATAAAAATAAAAGAGGTTTTATCAGTAGACAAGTTTCATTGTGGTTGTAGTAAATTTCTTTTTGTGGATTTTTTAATTTCAGAAAAGTTTAAACTTTTTTTCTAAAAGAAATAATTTCTTTTTATTTTGAAGTGACAACTTTGTTTAGAAAATTGCAAATGTTCAAATAAAAAAAATATTTTAAAGGCTTGAGCAGATAAAAAGTTTGGTTCTTCCTTGCCTCCCTGATCCTCCTCCCACAATTTAGAAAAAACATCTACCCAAATAAGTTTGGAAAAAAACATTTCCCCAGTTTGGCTAAAAAACTAAAAACAAGACAGAACTGCATCAAATAAATCAAATACAAGGTAAAAATTAAAAAACTGATTATTAAAAAGTAACTTTCTTTCTTTCTTTCTTTCTTTCTTTCTTTCTTTCTTTCTTTCTTTCTTTCTTTCTTTCTTTCTTTCTTTCTTTCTTTCCTTTCTTTCTTTCTTTCTTTTCTTTCTCTTTCTTTCTTTTCTTTCTTTCTTTCTTTCTTTCTCTTTCTTTCTTTCTTTCTTTCTTTCTTTCTTTCTTTCTTT
>VZTI01000339.1:510187-540801 GCA_013397865.1 Struthidea cinerea | reverse complement strand
CTTCCTTCCTTCCTTCCTTCCTTCCTTCCTTCTTTTAGGGCAAAAAAAGCAAGAAGGCAGGAAAAACTCTCTGAGTTGTCATTTGTATTTTTCTTGCATCTCTAACCTTTTTTCCATGGTAGTTGCACTGCAAGAAGGGCACCATCTCATGCTGTTTTCCAGCTGCCTACAAGCTAAAGTGTTGCTTGTGTTTTGTCACCGCGAATTATCCCGTCAAGCAACACATAATTGATCAAGTACTGAAAAAATCTTAACTGCACTTTTGCCCTTGTCCCACTTATATTGTTTGTGTAATTCAGTGATCATTAACTTCTCAAATTGTGGGCAAAATTTTGCTTTGCAACCCAGAGAATAAAAAGGAATGGGAAACAAGTTAAACAGTCAACATATTTTATAACATTATAATTTCTTATTACTTTTCTACTCAACGGTTAATTTTGTTCATGTGCACACCTACGTGCTTGAGTTGTGAAATTTAGCAGAAGCCTTATATTGACTGTACTTCTCCATCATCTTTTTAAGGTACACCTGCCAACTGCCAGTTAATAATTTCTTAACATCATGTCCACCTACTTAATTTATAAAATACAGAGTTATTTAGTACTTGCATAAAGCAAGTGTAGGAGACTTTAGCTTAAAAGTCTGACACACATGAAAACATCCTTGATTCTCTCTACTTTTTTTCTAAGCTTGAAACTGAATTCAGATCTGAATTTAGCTGTTACTTGCTGTTAGAATTAAAGTTCCACCCCACACCCCCCGACATGTTATGGTAGAAATTCTCTGGAATACTAGATATCAAATGTTTGCCTGATTAAAACTAAAGATATACACAATAAAGAGGTAGCAAAAGTATCTATGACTATGTGAACTTCTGGGGATTTATTCTTGTGTACATATGTGTGTATAGGATATAACCCTATATGAGATGTTATGGTAATAATACACCTTGTCTTAGTCCAAAGGATATATTGACCTCTTTCCATATTGTACAAAGATCTCTGCTCATGCCTTGGCAATAATAAGTGGCAAGTCAAGTATGGAGACAGGAGATCCCTTGGATTACTGAGTTGAAAAGAGAATGCAACATCTGTTCAGATGATCCTTGTGTTCTCTGGAGGTCTATTTAATGACTGATTTTTAACACCATGGTGAAGAACACAGGACAAACTTGATGGCTTTGGGCTAACTGTGTTTAGTAGTTCTTGTAGGTGTACCTGCTGCCTGCTGTTTCATGAAGAGCACACTACTCTGGAAGTGCTACAGAGGCAGAAAGTCCCACCCCCACTCCCTTCAAACAAGGGAACATACATAAAACCCTGATTAGGGTCTAGATAATAGATATTAATCCCCTATCTTATCACCAGTGATCTCACTACACAACACAACAATAGCTCGTCTCAGTGAATTATCTCTCAAAATGCCGCCAAAAACTGCACATATTCTTACAAAGTGTTCCTGAACAAGGTAAAAAAAATATTTAAAATGTAAAAATATTGTGGCTTGTTATACATTAAGAAAAAATACATAGGAGATTCCCCTTGCCCCTCATTCCTGAATGATTTTTTAAATGTCTTTCCTTGTCACAGCTGAGCTGGACCAAGTTAAACTTTTATTCTTTCCTGAGCATTTACTCAGCCTCACATCAAACCGAAAAATTAAGGCTTCGAGTGCAGCTGGATTGAGAGAAACACTGCTGAAACATTTAACAGAAGTATTGCTCTTTTCTGAAATCCAGAACTTTTCTGTAAGACCATAAAGAAGATGAAATCCTTACTCCATTTAAACAGAGAGGGAGAGCATTGCCATTGAATTCTCACTTAGTTCAAAGGTACCTGGATACCATCCTGAAAGTCTTCAATATATGTACAAATATCTACTGTTTTGCTCTACATTCTCTTGACCAGCTCCCTTAACACCACAGCAAGAAACACAGCAGAGAAAACCAAACTGCAGATGGCAAACTCTGTTACATTATTTAACCCTTTAAATTGCAAACAAGCCTCCTAAAGAAAAGATCCACTGGAGTAGAAATGAGATGTGAAAGATCCAAATAATCTGTGTTTATTTTTAACACTGCATTAATACTTAGATGTATCAATCTTCATTAGAATCTCTGTGCAAGTTCTGCATATTCACAGTACAAGAAAATATTGTCCCATAAGAGGCTAGTAAAAGCAAAACATTAAAAAAAGGTCAGAAGAAAATAGAAGAAAGGTGGGACCAAGCAACGTTATCTCCATTGTCAAAATGGAAATCTCAGATTCCAAGTGATGCCCTGATTTGCACTGAGTTACCCAATTTAAGAGTGGCAGAAGTGAAAACAAACCCAAATTTTAATGGGTAATGCATTCAAATCCTAATAGTCAATCCTAAAAGTACTTTCTCAATATTTCCCTCTTTAAAACAACACCCACAAATAAATATGTATTTTAAATCATGTTATCACCAAATGTGCACATGAGAGTATAACAACATTCATTACAATCGTTTCAGGGTTTTGTTTAATTATTTTTTACAGTCTGTACTTCCTGGACTCCTTGGTATGAAACAACAAAGATTTGCTTTGCCTCTAGCATTCCTATAGCAAGTAAATTACCATTGAGGGTTAATAATTTTTCTTATTTGTGATTATGTGCAAGAATGAGAAACTGCAATTTAGGTATTACCTGTTCTAACGGAGAATTCCTAATGAGCATTCATCATAGCAATTAATTGAAAACTCTAGTTTCTTCCAAATCTGTCTAAATTCTTTGCTCTTGGAGGGAATGGAGTATATTGCCATCACCCATGACAAGACTAGACAGGTTTAACTGAGCAGTGCACGGGGAGCTCTGCACAGCTGGGCAATTCCATGTCTATACAGTAACGTATCTGAAAGAGCCTTATGGAAAACTGGTTCTCTTCCTTCGAGCTTGTCTGCTGTACTGGGCTGACAGGCAGCAAACGTTGATACTCACAAAGCATATGTATTATGGCACACATACCAATATTCATTACAGTACACCAAAGACTTTTTAGCTTACTGGATATGTTTCTTTTTCAGACTTTCATTTTTCCTTTTCAACTGCTATTTCTAACTGATTTGTTGCCACTAAGAGCAGAATTCAACCACCTGTTCTTTCTTCACAGTCAAATTTCAAAATCAATATCTTAGGACAATTTCTTTTTTTTCCCCTGCTAGTTTTGCACAGAATAGCAATATATTAGCAACACCAACATAGGAAGTGCAGTTCAGTTTGTAAGTGGAATTTTTTCAGCAGCAGCATTCCTTAGACACTATAAGACCTTAAAACCACAACTGATGTTTAAATTCAACTGCTATTTCTCCATTTTTATAGAGAAACTGTTTCAAAATGTAGTCTCTTCTCAGAAGCTATAACAAAAAGTTGTTTAAGTTGTCTTAAATGGAAAATCATAGGAAATAAGTACAAGTAAGTACAAACTAGAAAGCATGTGGATATATTTGCAAAGAAATGCAATACAATAAACAGATCTAGCAGATTTTTATTAATGGTAACTTTTAAAACCCAATTATTCTTCAAATCTATCAATAAAAATCCTTTGAGTAAAGCTTATTTTGTTTCTCTGATCAAGTATCTGAGAAATCAGTATCTGTAGGGGATGGATTTATGACTTAAGGCAAATGTTATGCATTTAAAAACCGATTAGCTTCCCACCAGGTATGCCGTCAGCAACAAACAGGAAAAGATTCTACAGAAAGTAATATTAGACCTTACAACATCTCTCTGAAATGAATGTTCCCACACCTGATTTTCACTCAGAAATTAGACAGGCTCTTCAGGGTAACATGAAATGCCCACTGGTATTCAGAGCATAGGTCCTATATACTCTGTTTACAAAACTGTCCTTTCACTGCCTGAAATGTTTCTATAGTGTACCAAATCTCTTAGAATAGAGTTTAACATTCACATGTGATTTAGTACCAGTTTTGTCTTGTTGTCATAGTACTCAGTTCAGGAAAAATGCGTGCATAACATTATTGCCTGTTATATACCACACAAATCACTTACTCTATTTGTTCCTTATCTTGCTTGCATCCAAAACTCACTAAAATGAGGGAGAATGTGGGACTAGCCTGAATATGGATCACTGAAAATTTTCAAGTTAAAAATCAAATACGTGAATTGGTGCAACTTGAGAGGCAGAGTACTTCTGTGAAGAGGTAGAAATGAACCAAAAAAATTATGAACTTCTCAAGTGCCACTTACTCCAACACCTCTTTAACAGTGTCTGGACTAACTTTCTAGGTTCAGAGACTACTTTATGCCAGTAGTTCTGTGTGTACGTGTGTATGAGCACACAGAAAGGACTCAACTTGGCCTGTGCTATAGCTGATTTTTTATCCAATAATAGTTCAGCTACTGGCAATGCTTTAGCCTCTCTAATAATTTATATTGCATAAACATTAGAACTTGAAGCCAATTCAAACTCCCACTACAATTAGAAACACACTTCCACTTGTCATCAATTTTTTCTATTTGACTACATCAGATACCTATTTGTTATCTAGTATATCTATTATGAATGCATCAATGAAAACTTATATTACAAAGGAACAGCAACTACTTCTGATTAAATATTAAATTAATTTTGGTTCTCTACTAAAACAATTCCCACACTCCCCTCAAAAAAGAAAAAAAAAAAATCATACCTATTTAAGAGAGCTGTGAAGCAAATTAGCATATCCTACTGATGGTTGTTATGCATTAGAGCCCTACACCAAAGTGGCTGGGAAATTCTGTCATACATTAAGTTAGAATCATAGAATTGTTTTATATTGAAAAAGACCTTTAAGTCCTTTAAGGTAATTGAGTTCAACTGTTAATCCATCACTGCCAAGTCCACCACTAGATCAAGTCCATAAGTGACACATCTACACATCTTTTAGATACCTCCAGAGACAGTGACTCAATCATTTCCCTAAGCACCCTATTGCACTGTTTGAAAATCTTTTCAAAGAAGGTTTTTTTGCTAATATCCAATCTGAACTTCACCTGGTACAACTTGAGGACGTTTCCTCTTGTCCTATTATTTGTTACTTGGGAGAAGTGAGTGAACCCCACCTGGCTACACTCTCAGGTTGTTGTAGAGAGTGATAAGGTCTCCCATGAGACACCTTTTCTCCAGACTAAACAATCCCAACTCCCTCAGACGCTTCTTGAAGTACAGGGTAAAAACTGAACACAGGATTCAAGGTGTGGCCTCATTAGCATCAAGTACAGAGGGATAATCAGTACCCTGGTCTTGCTGGCTGCATTGTTGCTGATACAGGCCAGGATGCCATTGGCCTTCTTGGCCACCTGGGCACACTGCTGGCTCATGGTCAGCTGCTCTTGACCAGCACCCCCAGGTCTTTTCCGCCAGTCAGCTTTCAGGCTACTCTGTCCCAAGCCTGTAGCTCTGCATGGTGTTGTGACCCAAGTGCAGGACTTGGCAATTGATCCTGTTGCATCTCATCCAATTGCCCTCAGCCCATCAATACAACTTGTCCAGATCCCTCTGCAGAGCCCTCCTACCCTCCGGCAGATCAACACTCCCACCCAGCTTGGTGTCATCTGCAAACCCACTGAGGGTGTACTCAGTCTCTTGCATGTAAGTGTACACTTTGTGACTGCAATAAATCATAAAGCATTCTATCCTGTGGCATTGATTGCTGCTAAGAATGCTATAAAATGTTTTTTTAAAGATAAAAGTCAAGATCCTAACCTTAGTGGTCTGCCACATTGAGGCTCATGCTAAACTTTGTATCTAGGAAAACCACATTCTCTAGAGAAAGGAAATGACACTCAAGACTGAACATTTGAAATGTTTGGAGTGCTCTTTTTAAGAGTTCGGAGTCCAGCCCAAGTTTTCCAACCCAGACTAAACTCAGAGTCCTAAAATATAAGCATAGAGAATCACAGACTGTACAAACTCCTCTTTGAGCAGGCCAGACAAGCCAGTGTAAATGGTACTCTCTGGGTTAGCTAATGTATTCTGACTCTCAGCTTACAAACCTCCTAAAGCAAGAGCACTATGTGCTTTTTGGACTGACATAGTTTTTGCTTTGCCTGTTCCTGTAGACATCACTCTATCCCTCTTCCGGTTGTACACAAGTACTCTTGCTTTCAAACAAAGACCTGAAGACAATTAGGTAGTCCGTATACCAGAGGATGTCACTGTGGTTTAAACACTCCCTTCTTTCTTCTCTCCTGTGAATAGAGGAGAAAGAATGATATAAACTCCTAGAGTCAGATGCTGAGATACATGACATAGAAAAGCCATGCTCTGCTCCACTTTCCTTCTTCCACAAACATGTGCACAAAGAAAAGAAAAATAAAGGTTCTGCAAGAAGAAATTGATTTGCACAAGTTTTTCTGTGAATTTTAACTGAAGCCTGCAAGACTCTTTATGGACCCAGGACCAGGAACTTTATTTTTCCTTCTTTTTTTACTTTTTTAAATTGCTGTGAATTCCCATAGTTTACAGAGTAAAAAGGGACAGTCTTTGTAGACCTACTCTTGCAAGGAAAAGGAAAAATAGAGAAGATTGACTAGGTTGGAGCAAAGATCTGACTAGGCCTGTGTCCTTCCTCTGACACTGTCCTTAAGTTGAGGTAGAGATAGGATTATTTTTTCTCTGCTCTGTGAATCACTTTATTTCTGTCCACACTGAATTTAATCTGCTGTTTTATTGACCAGTCATTCGGTCTTGTTGGATCCTTCTGAAATTCTTCTGTCAGCCTTGCCCTGCATACCCCAATTAAATTTCAGCAGCCTATCATCTCCCTGCTCACCCGTTTTTCAGGTCAGTTGATTTTCCCCTGCCAATTCATCCACACAAGGCAAATTTCATGAAAAACCACAAGCGGTGCAAACTACCCAGTTCACCCTCCACTGTTGACCTGTCTTTTCACAAACCCAGCATTTCAGCCAGACACTGATTAGCAAGCAGCAGGGCTGAGGCAAAAGAAACAGAGTTTTGAAAGGTGCAAAATAAAACACTCAAGCCATTATCCAGCAGTCTGGCAATCAAATTATATTGCTAAGGTACTCGATGAGCCATACTTCCCCATTTATAAGCAGCAAGTCAAATAAATAGGTTTAAATAAGGAGAAGTGCACTGGAAGAGGAACAAAACGTTTTTGAAATGGATTAGGAAAACCTAAACAATCCCATAGGCAAGACTGCCTTTTTCCCAGAATATGCCAGCAATAGCCTCTATGCTAAAACTGCTGAAATAACTCCCTGTCCAGCTGCAGCACTCACTATTTCCTATCCAGGACTGCAATGAATGGGCAGATTAGTCTGCTGTCCCTAACAGCGCATCCTCTTCCCAGGTGCTATGCCCTCTGACAGTTTTACAGAGAGAGTGCTTTGCTCCTGAACTCTCTAGGCGTATACCCCTCAGACCAGCTCCTCTGAGGGTCAAGTCCTCCACCCATATGGATTTATACCATGTTTCCTAAGAGTCTGGTAAGTGCACTCTCCATCAGCACCCACTAGCCAGGCAGTGCTCCCCTATCCTTAGGCTCATGTTAAGTAGTCATAGAAAGGTTTTCTGTCATAGAAAAGACATAGCTCTCATAGCTAACATAGCTATGAGTCTATAAAGACTCATAGCTAACAACAAATCCTAAGTAAGCTTCCCTTTCATTCCTTTGTTAGAGGAAATAATTACCTCAAAGAGTGCAAGTGATTTTGGATAATAATCATGAAATATATGGCATTTCTCTTCATTAGAAATTATAGAAAATCATTGTTTTTACTATGATTACAAATACGAGAATGCAGTAATGCAATTGTTCCATTCACAATTGTTTGGTGGTAGGAAACTGTTGCCTTCTCTTCAGTCCTTAGACATGTCACATGCAGACACATGTTCTGCTGTCCATAAAGACCTAACAAGAAAAAAACTTAATAAATAAACAAAAAATACCCCCAAAATACCCCATCATGGAGACAGGCCCATTAATACATAGTTATGGAAGCAGCAGTAGTTGTGACTGTAGCACTAAACACAACTTGGTATGACTTTTGTGCTTGTATCCTTTTCAGTCTGCAGGTACAGGCTCTTGTCCTGGTGCACAAATTTGTCTGTTACTGGTCTAGGTATAGAAGTATGTTCTTTCACCAACTGTATTAGCCTACTGCAGCACCCACTAACCTGGGTAACAATGTAAAGGACTCGAACAAAAAAATGCCATCAACAACAAAAATAGAGCACACAAAGCCATGAAAATTCAGTAATCACCAAGTGGAGAAGACATGCCAGTGGCAGGGGACCAGGGAAATTCAAATTCCATTTATAAGCTGACTGTGGAGTTCTAACACATAGCTGTGAAAGTTATAGCAGGCTCTACTGTCCTAAGCCATTTCTCTCTTCCCTGACCAGCAGATAAGTTTGCAGGGAAGCTTTATGTGAATGCACAGTGGTTGGATATCTTCAGAGGAGGTCACTGACCTGTAGCATCCAACTTCAGCTGGGAGTCAGACTGACACAGCTTTAAAACATGGCATAAGGTGAATGTCCTCAGGCAGGCTCTCTCTCTCCAAAGACACAAATGATTCCCTCCAGCAAGGTTGTCCCAAAAGCCCAGTGGGGATTTTATCCTATTTAGGAGAACAGCTGTAACATTAGAAAGGAGGGAAATATTTATCCTTTTTAATTAAGAAAGATAACTATTTCCATTATGTTTGTGGACCTCCCACGTAGCGTAGTGCTGAGTTCACTTCTAATACTCTTGGTTAGATAATAGCCAAAAACCAGCAGGCATGTGACTGAAAGATCAAAACATAATAGCAAACTATCTTCTTTTGCAACATTAGTCCTTGAATATGTGAGAGGGTACAAATCTTAGCAACTAGTGACTCAGTATTTAAAATTAAGGAAAAGAGATGGAATTCTTGCACAATTTGTTGGCAAACAGTGAAGGCTGTAAGTGAATACCATTTGCTACTGTTTACCACAACAGGTGGAGTTAGTGTGTTTTCTGGATTTTTCCTTTTTGCAGCTTACTTCTGTATAATGCAGCTCTATTAAAGTAGAATTTTGAGTTTAATTCTTTTTAGAGTTAGTCAATTGAAGAAAAGGTTGGAGATTTTTGCAGTTTGTTGGATGGTTTCAATTAAAGGACATACTATGGAGGTTTCAAAATTACACAAGCAAATGTCAACTGGAAAATTTTTGTTTTTTCCCCCCTCTAAAATTTAGAATTTAATACCATTTCAAGATCTGGAAAACCTCTTTTCTGGTTTTCCATTTAAAAAAAATAGCCAAAAGGCAATGAATGGAATCAGAACTGAGGAGGGTAAAGAAAAAGAGCATTGTATTTGCCAGGATCACTAGAAGTCTGTTTTAAAGCTAAGTTGCAACAGGAAGGGAGCTTTGATTTCAAACAGTGCTTTAAAGTGAAGGATCCCTTCCAAATGCTATTACCAAGCAGATCCTATTGTGATGGTAATGACATGTTGCGTGGGAAGTAGTGGTTTTACTTGGACGCGAAGGGAAAGAGCATTGCCATGATTGATGTACCATATGAGGGTCAAACCACATAATCACTAACTCTCACACTGCCCAATGTAGTGGGATTGATTATTTAAGAATTGAATATTTCTGAAGTTTATTATTTTTACTATTATCATTTCATTGTAGTGATGAAAATATTTCACAAATTAAATGCATTGTTTCTTTAGGCGGCATCATTAATATTTCATTTACTTTTCACTGGTGTGCAACAACTTCCACTAAATCTCTTTGAAGCTATCATATCACAGTAGTGGGTGGTCTTGTTCAGCCAAAGCATAAGTCATTGGATAATTCAGAACTTCTCAAAATGTTATGCAAGGAGAAAGTGCAAAGCAACTAATGATGAAACTCAAATTTATCAGCCCTTAATACTCACATTTCAGTGTTCAAATGTTGAGGGTTAACCACTGGTTTAAGCTCACGTATAAAAAGGGTAGCATCTTGGAGAAGCACTTTGCAGAAGTAGCCTGAAAGAAATCCTAGAAAACCATTTTTATCTGGTTTGGTTTTTTCCTTTTCTTAAATAAAGATTATAAATGCATTCATTCCCTCAATACATATTTCAGAACTAGCTTCTGCACTAATGAATTCAGGAGAACTAGTGATTATTTCAATGAATGCAGGATAAAATCCTTAGCTCTGTTTCAGTCTGCTTGTACTTGATAAAACATCCAATTCCATATACAAAATCAATGACAAAGCATGCTTAAAATGCTTTTCTGAGAGAACAGATCTAGGATTGTGCTCAGATTGTTGTATTGCAGAACTGGAAGTCTCGGGCACAACAATGTTGCCCCAGGGGGCCTGCCCTGTATCACATATACCTACTCCTTTCTCCTTAGCTGAGGGAACCTCCAAGGCTAACAGCCTCTATGACTTTAAATCAATTTTCAATCTCAAGCAAACAGCATCAAGAAGTTGTTCAAAGTTTTTCACCAAAACGCACAACATAACAGGGAAGTACAAACACTTTTAAAACGACGGTGAACCTTCCTCTCCTTTTCATTTGTTAAGTAGATGTTAAAAATTTGCATTAATATATCTGTAATTTTGAATTTAGTAATGCAGACACACCTGAAGTTTGATCATCCACAATTTTGCATGAATTTGACTAGCCATTATATAATTTGACCACTAATTAAAAAATTAATGGCTTAGATGTGTTCCCATTGCTTTGTTTCACTTCTCCCATGCCACTTCCTATTTAAAATGAAACATGCTGTAATCATCAATGGCAAGTTTATTGCAGTAAGCATGTTCTGTGTTATTTCTTCCTAATGTAAAAGGTGCAAATTTTCTCCTGCAGTTAGATCATACAGTGCATAAAATCCATTGAATTTTTACTGTTTTTCCACTATCAATACATTATTTATCTATGCCATTCTCAGGAAGAGATTCTCTTTACCCTGGAACAACCCATGTGGATCCTTAAAAGAGAACAAAGAAGATTTTGAGTCCTGTATAGAAAACTAACTGCCCTTTACATTTCACTTCATAAGACTCAAATGGCAACAACTTCTGTAGTTTGCCAACATCGATTGAATGAATCCAGACCAAATTCACGCCAGACTTTGCTACATAGGCACAAAATCAGATGCTGTTCCTCCTCAAATAATAATACCACACAAGGGTATTTTTTCAGTGGGAATAATTGTTTGCTGGTGTCCAACACTTGGTTCTCTGCCATTGTGGAATTGAATTAAATCAGTCCCAGGTCACACATAATTGAGTTAGACAGTGTCCGCTCTTGTAGGTTGTTAAAGGACAGTAGGCCAAAGAAGAAAACTTTGGTTCTACTTGTTTGACGCAGTCTTCATTCAAGGGAAGCCTAGATTTGACCAAAGCAGGGCAAGATGTCTTGGAGGAAGTCTGAATTCAGTATTTCCAGCCTCTCGTTTATTAACCATTAACAACAGAGTGCTCTGTGATAGTCCCTACTCTGTGGAGCAGGAAGTTGTTTTTCGAGTACCTATCCATGGAAATCAGTTAAAATTTGTTTTGAATGTATGTTAGTAAGCACTAAGAACCCAACTAATGTACACTGTCAAGTTGAAACAAAATTTTCACCAACAGTTTCAAAGCACTGAAATGTCTCACACTAATAAAATCCTATTCTTTTCCCTAAAAATTAATTATCTGGGTAATTTAACTTAATTCAATGAGAATTTTCTTTCCAAATCAGACAGAATTTGTGTGTTTTAAATCACTAAAGGCAAAAAATCCAAATTTAACACTGAATAGATTTTAATGAGCATAAACCCATGCTGTTGTTAATACTGTAGAGATTTCATATAGAAAGAGACATTATATTCCAGCTCTGCTATGAACATTGAAGGAACAGATGCTAGATTCAGGTAAGTCCACAACTGTTTAGATGACAATAGGAATATTATTCAAATGAAGTAAATCCTTTAAGTCAAAGAAAGAATTCAGAGTTTTCCCTGAAGTTTCTAAAATTATGCTCTTTAGAATCTTTGAGCTAATCTTTGCTTTTAGATCTAAAATCTGAATCCTGTCATTGAGAGCCATTACTAGAAATTGAATGAGTCAGGATAGCAGGAGTCTTAGTACCTTTGTTTAGTGTATTTTCTAACATAAACTATGTATCTTTATATATGGGCAAGTACTTACGAAAATATTCTTCTCAGTTTTCAGCTGTTTCTGTCCTACTGTTAAAGTGCCAGGAAAACAGACCACATAAGATGACTTTCATTAGTTCTGCTTCAGAAAATAGTCAGAAAAAAATGAAAATAAAAACATTGTGATTCTGATTTGTGAGCAAAGTCCAGACAGATTTTTGACAAATTAAAAAGTTATAGCAGGGTGGTTCCAAAAAGAAAGGGGTGGTACCTAAAAATGAATGTGACTAGTCAAGCCAATCAAAAGAAGGGGGGAAGAAAAAAGAAAAGAAAAAACAAAGGCGCCAAATACTCCAACTTTAAGATAACAGTTGTTTTTTGTTTGACTTTGGGAATGCCAATACCCATGTGAGGGATTACTTATACCACCATTCTACTGCTTATTTCCTCTTTCCCCTTTCTTCTCCTTTCCTTCATCCAGCACATACAGGTCAGCCCACGCAGCTGGTTAGTTCATGGAGGCATGGATCTATTCAAACCAGTGTCCTTGTGTGACCCCATGTCCTTGTGTGACATGAGCAGCATCAGAAGAGACAGCAAGGCTGACAACCTCACGGTGTATCAGTCCCATCTTTTCAAGGCAGAAAGGTAGAAGTCTTAGATTCTGGCTTCAGACCAGGCTGGATCAGCGTGGGAGAACCAAAATGAGAGACAACTCTGAGACCCACTTGCATATACTGTGTCTTAGGGATCATGTAGTGCAGCAACAAGAGAGTAGTCTTTGACCTCTTCACTTAAGGCCCTGGAGGGGAGATAGATCCAAGCAAACACTGATATTGAAGGATCACCCCTTTCAAGCTCAAGAGCGGTCTATCTGAACAAGCCGCAAACCTGGCAGAATTGCCAGAACACCTGCATGGATGAACAAGATGTTCTTGGCAAAGATTAGATATGAAAAGGAAGTATACAAAGGTTGGAAGTAGAGACAAGCAATTTGAGATGACATAAAGACAGTATCCAATCGTGCAAAGACAGTGTCAGGAAAGCCAAAGCCCACCTGAAGTGGACAGGGGATGTTAAAACAAACCCCTTGCTTCTCTTAAGTCCACAAGCAGCAAAGGCTAGGGAGAATGTGGACCTGATGCTGAATGGGAAAGAGACACAGGACTTAGAAAAAAGGTACTGAATGCCACCTTTGCCTTAGTCTTCATCAAAGACTTTGCAGTCAGGGATCCCAGGCCGCAGAGAACTGGGGGATAGTCTGGAGCAAGGAAGATGTACTATTGGTGGATGAAGATTAGGTCGGAAAACACTTAAGCTAATTGGACATACGT
Organism: Struthidea cinerea; assembly: GCA_013397865.1. Lineage (NCBI taxonomy): Eukaryota > Metazoa > Chordata > Aves > Passeriformes > Corcoracidae > Struthidea > Struthidea cinerea. Next base: position 527,357 of record VZTI01000339.1, on the reverse strand, counting down.
AAATTCATGGGCCTCAATATGATGCACCCACAAGTGCTGAGGGAGCTGGTGGATGTAATGACATCTTTTGTCATGAGATTTAAGGACACTCCTGATTACCTTTGAACAATATGGCAACTGGGAAAAGTGCCTGGTGACTGGTGGAAAGAAAATGCCAGTCATATTTTTAAAAAGTACAAGAAGGAAGACCCAGGGAACTACAGGCTGTTCAGCCTCACCTCAATCCCTGGTAAGGTCATGGAACAATGAATGCTGGAAATGCTTTTCAGGCACATGGAGAACAAGAAGGCAACTGGGAGTAGTCAGCATGGATTTACAAAGGGGAAATCATATTTGACCAACCTGATAACCTTCTCCAATAAACTGAATAGGTTGGTAGTTGAGGGGAGAGCAGTAGACGTTGTCAATCTGTCAGGAGAGCCTTTTGACATTGTATCCCATAAGATCTTCATATGGAAACTCATGAAGAATAGTCTGGATGAGCAGACAGTAAATTGGGCTCAGAACTCACTGAACCAAAGGGTGGTGATCTGTTGCGGTGAGCCATGGCCAGAGCCATGGTCAGCTGGACCAGGCAGACTGACAGGTCCAGTGGTTTGAAGCCTCCACAGCACAGGCACAGTAAGCACTGCTATGTGAAGCATGTTGTGACCATTGGCTGCTCCCTCCCCACTCCCCATTATGTTCATATTCGATTATATCTCTAGAAAGTTCTATGTTCCTCAGTTGGTAATTGGCTCATGTTAACCCTCTACTCTCCACATCTTCTCCCATTCACCCTGGTCCCTTCTCTCCCCCTTTGTAAGACCCCAAACATGATATTTTACTGGCTATTGTATATTCTCCCCGCCTATTATGTAGGGGTATAAAAACCCCGTGCCCGCCTAAATCCTTTGGCTCTTCTCGTGGTTTTTTGTTGGGATAAACCCTTCTCCTTTTCACAAGAGAGTCCCTCCGCTCTGTCCCTCCTCCTCCAGGCACCCTGCCATCGGTGGGTAAGGTGAACACGAGCAGGTGCTTCGCCTGCCCTCCAGCGCTGCGGTTGGCGTCCGCCTCCCCCACCCGAAGCAGGTGAGGCATTGCCCGGTGCCAGGCAGCGTGCTGGCCGGCACAGCACCGCGGCAGTGATCAGTGGTATGAGGTGTGGCTGGAGGTCAGTAGCAAGCAGTGTACCTTAGAAGAAGACAGAGTGAGGCTTTTTTCAGTGGTGTTCCATGCTGGGAGAAGAGACAACATGCACAAACTGAAATATGGGAGACTGAACATCAGGAACCACGTTTTCACTGTAAGGGGGGTGACCGAGCACTGCTCCAGGCTGCCCAGGGAAGTGATTGAGTCTCCATCTGTAGAAATATCCAAAACCTGACTGGACAGTTCTGAGGAGTGTGGCTGCTGACTCACATAATTCTGTGACTCTGAACATATACATCAAAAGGAGGTCTTCTGTGGATAAAACAGCTTCTGGGAATCCTTATGCCCCAGAGGGTCACCTCCAGAAGGTTTTTCTTTTCACAGCTAGGTAGCTGCTTGGAATATTAATGTTAGTTTTTATTGTAATCAAAGGAAAAATATTAAAGGCTGCCTGTGACAGGGCTTACCTGAATTATGTATTTGGGCAGGAAATAATGTCAAGTGTCTCTGAAACAAGAGGTTAATCTGCTACCACCTTGTCTGAGTCTAAATTGGTGCTGGATATTTTGCTCCCAGGCCCTAAACCACATGAAAACTGCAGCTTGGCCAAAGTACCTTAGAACCAACTTATCTCGAGAAGGCTGTGGAAGTGGGAGTTACCAATCAAAGCTGCCTATAAACACTACTTGTCAAGAAAGGAATACCATCATAGATGTAAAGTTGACTTGTCAGAAAATGTAGCAATCAAAGGCATATTAAGAACTCTATTCCTTCACTTTACCATAACTATCATCTCTGACAGGATTCACGTGTACAGATCTGAAAGAAATGCTTGGGTCAGCAAGTACTGTTTATTTCAATAGATTCAGGAAAAATTAAACAAAGGGAGTTTATTTTCTCTATCTTTCCCAACAAAATCTTTATTTCCTTGTTCAGCAAGAGAGCAATAAACAAGTTCAAGTAGTTTTTGGAAAGTAGGAGGCAGTCGTGTCAGTCATGGCCATTTGAGTAGTTCGTATAAATACAGCAATGAATGTAACAAAAGGCATTTTTAAATTTTTCACCTGCTTTGAAATTCAGTGTCTCATTTCCCAAGGGCTTATGTTTAACATTATTGAAAGCCTTGGTCTATCAGAGCACTTATTTATATAATGCAAGATATTAACTTTGGGTATCTTGCCAGCTGTTTTTACACTCCCCAGAATAATTCAAACTTTATCCTGCAATAGCTTTGCACCAGTGTCACAGCAATACTGAGATAATACTTTTTTCTGCCAAGCTAGGTACAGATACACTACCACAGTGGTATTTTCTACCTTACCACGATTTTACTTTCTCATATATACAAATTCTACACCAAAAAACCTCACCCCAAACTCTAAACCAAAACACCACACCACACCCCACATTTGCACTGGCTACTCTGTTACAGAGATGAACAAAAATGGTCTACTTTTTTTCAGCTTGTGTGTAAGGTATCTGAAACTACAGCACAAGGTCACCCTTGAATGTCAAAACTAGAACATCACAGTGTTTTCCACAGTGTGGAAAAGCAAACAGTATGCACAGTAAAATGTTTAAAAAACAGGCAAAGAAAACATAAAAAACCCCCACCCTTAACCTTTTACAACAGTTGCCAATGCTAATTGAAACAGTGGTAAGAAGAGGAAGAATGAATCCTTGAGCTCTATGAGAAAGATTCTTCATTTCCAGTCTGTTATATGGTATGGGTTCAAGAGAAGAAACTGTAACATGCATATGAAAAATCAGTAAGAGGGCATGGTATTGTATTTGTAATTGCTTTACATCTCCAGATAGAAGTTTGGAATCATTCAGCTGTGCATAAAGGATCCGTTAAATAAGAACTAAGAAAGAGTTTTCATTACAGTTCAAGAGAAAGTAACAATTTCTTTCCATTATTTTTCAAAAGAAATCAGCGATCAGAAATCCTTAGCCAGATAGCTTCCCTAAGATAAAGCAAGCAAAAACCTTACAATACACAGAGATGTTCATCACAGTGTGTAAGAAAGCAGAGACTTGAACCAGAAGTGAAACCTTCCAATAAACCTTGGGGTTCTGAGAAGAAGAACAAAGTGAGAGAGCTTCTCTACTCCCTGCATGAAGCAAGCAAGGAGTGTGAAGAATTCCTCATGTCTTTAACAGGAAATTACTTTCCATTAGACAGTGAAGAAAGAAATACATGCTATTTAAATTTGGGTGAAAGAACAGAGACAGCAAGAATGGCATTTCATTTCTGTGCAGTGGCATGAATCCATCAGCATAAAGCTTAGGAAACAAAAGCTCATCTTTCACTCGTGAGAAGACACCAGGCAGTTCAGCAGGGAGGACAGGGTGGAGTGTGCACATTTTCCCTTTCATAGATGGGACTCTGAAAACAAGTAAGGAGGAAAGAACATGAAGAAAAATGTGCAAGTTTAAAAACTGAGTAGCACAGAAAATGAACAAGGAATCCAGGAGTCTTTTAAAGACAGATGGGCCAAAAAGATAGGAATGTAAAATGAAGGGTTACTGCAGAGGAGAGTGTTCATGCATCCCAGAAAGTTTGGATTACTAGGGTTGCCTCCAGCTGAGTTTGGGAACTGACTGGATGTGCTCCTCCAACTCCCTGCACCTCACAGTCTGAATAGGCTATTTTTCTTTTCCTGTAGAAATTTAGGAATTAAAATATGGTTCTTTCCAATCTGAGTAATGCTGTCTTCCAACTCCACAAAGTTGTCAGATGGACAAAAGACAATGGGTAGAACAATACCGCTGAAGTTCCTGGAGCAAAAATACAATTGGACAGGGTCAAAAACAAATCCAGCAAGTATAAGTTTCTTTTTTTGGGTGTGATTACTGCTAAGGCACAGTGAATCCCTCATGCTGTCAGGGTGCAGAAGACAACTGTGTATCAACTCATTTCAACTGGTGACAACTTTTCTTTATTCCCTGCAAAACTCTTGAGAGTGAAAGGCAGCATCTTATCCATGTATTGAACATGGACAGCAGGTTTCTTCCTTTGGTTACTGTAGTTTGCACCAGCCAGTATGTGAAAACACAAGAAGAGGCACTACCTCCTTTGCAAAACAAAAACAGCAATATATCTTCAATGGGAACAAATTGCCATGAAATGGACGTCATCAGTTCTGATGGTGGTTGATGAGGATGTCCGTGGCTGGATAACATCAAGGGAAGTAAGGAAGTAAGTTCTTTGACTTAGGCCAAAATTTAATAGAAATAGAAAGGCAGAAAGGAATCAGGGACAATTGCTTGGAAATTTCCCTTTCTGTGGGAAATAAATGCACAGTTTCACAAAAATTTTAATGTTTACACTTTTATGATTTCCCTCTGGTAACTTTGTGGGAAAAGAATGTAAACTTCCCTGGTCTTGCAGGCCATCTTAAGTGAACCTCATCTTTCTTAGCAATGAGGCAATTTGCAGAAAAGCAGAAGAAAACCCAGATCATCTGTCTCTGGACAGGCCAGATAAGCAAGGAGAGCATATCAATACGTAGGTGCTGAATTCTGTTCCTGAAACAGAAAGTGTATTTCTATCATCTCCAAGACTTCACAGACCAAAAATAACTTATTTTTGATACCATCTCATTAGGAAAACCAAAAGATGAAAAAAGACATTTTCTTGAGAGAGATCAGTACAAAATAAAAGCTTTCTCATTCCTCAGTGTTGAGACATGACATGTAGGATATGGGATGGAAATAATTAAAGTACTTCTCTGATTTCTAAAAGAACGATAACCAATTGTCAAAAATCCCATAAGATACTTTTCCTTCTACAATTGCATTATGTTGTCCTGCTCTTTAAAGAGCATGCCTCACAACAAGCAAGTGACCAAGCTGACAGCATAAATTTGCTGAGATAGTCTCAAAACCAAGAAAGCTGAAGGAGCTGACAATATTAATCTCTTTTCAGGGTCAGGACGTGAGTGGGGACACACCCACAGCCAAAGGTTGTAGCATGGTGCTAGACCAGCTAGAGCAAACTGTGGTATCAAAGAGCAGCTGGGATGTCACAACTTGCCAATGACCTAATAAGCAGAGGGTCGCAGAAAGTTATGAGTTTCCCTCAGGTAAATTCATGTTTGTCTTTCATATACAGGTCAAAAAACCTCAGTCTTCACATACTGTCACAGATTTATGTAGTTAACCCAAATGAATACAGGAAAGGAGGTAAATAATTTTACCCTTGGTTTCGTAGAGAAACACCTTGTGGCCTTACTCATCGTGAATGCTGTAAGCAGAATGTAATTCCCTTTTTTGTGTTTGAAAGAAGGATCCTAGGTTTTTGTCTTAGAGAACATGTAACTCAATTCATTTTGTGACCAAAGAAGATCAGCAAAAATGCATCTTTAAGAAGCTGGTGACTTACATAATTTGTTCTAATCCCATGACATTTACCAATAAAATAATGCAGATATTTGACATATTCCAACAAAAAAATCACCAGAGGAGGGGATTAATGGTGGTGTCAGTGACATGATCTGGGGCATAAGAAAGTTGATACTAAGACAGATACATTCAATTTATTGCTTTCATTTAGGTATTAAATAACTCTAGCCTTCCTTCTCAAATAACTCTAGCCTTCCTTCTCCTCCTTCTGCAGGAGAAAAGACCCCACAAAATCCCAGTAATAATGGAATATGATGTTTTCTCCAGCTACAAATGTTCATTTGAGAATTTATTTTGAGCCTTTTTTCAAAAGGTTAGTTTCTGCTCAGCTTTTTTTGGTTTCTTGTAAGTATTCTTTTATCTTACTACATTATGTACATGGAAAGTAAAAAATATCTTCCTTACCTAATTTTATGGATGTTTTTATCCTTATTATTATTATTCTAGCACTTTTTCAAGCAGTGGCATAAATAATGAAGTCTTGGGAGCTGCTTAATTTCTCAAGTGCGTACAACCCCTGGTGATGAGGGTTTGGAAAGAGAGGCAGAATGTGCAGTGCTGGGAGCCAATATGTGTGTGCCAGTAAAGGGTTCTTCAATGATGTGGCTAGATGTCTGCAGTTGCTTTCCAGACCCTTTCTTCCTTTGTCTACAGCAAAAGGTCCAGATCTGTTGTAGGACTTTAGCCTGATGGGTGTAATTTTTTTCTGAGCAGAATGCATCTAAGTGATTTCTGAATGACAACTGTCATACATCCTTCAGATCAAGAACAATCTGCCCCTGTACTACCCTGGCAGTCCAGAGAGACTATCCCCAACTTCTGAGAGGACAGTGTCTTTTGGCCTCAGTGAGCTTTCAATCAGGGTCTGTCACTGGAGGGTTGATGAGAGGGAGAAGTCATTCCATCCTTTTGTAAGTTGCACTTCACTTCTTACATGATGCTAAACGTTGTTCATTTTAGTGATGTATTTATGGTTCTTAAATGTAATACCTATAAAGTCATTAGTCAGTTAATGGTTCAAGAGAGAAAACAAACAACCCTACCGGTAACACCTTACAGTAGCCTGAACAAGCTGTAGAAAGTACGACTGAATGCAAACCAAATGACCTTTGGCATCTAACCTGTAAAATCATTTTCACTCATTTCAAAGCGAGGAGAGTGGTAGAAAAAGGAAACCCTGTGGAAAGAAACAAGAAGGGCTGAACTCAGCTGGTGTCTCTGTTAGTCTGCCTGGGCACCTTCTGGGTGTTCCACAGAGGCCTAGTGTCTGCCTTGAATTAGCCTCCCTGTGGCCCCCAGATTAGTCCTCACACTTCACAGTTTTCCTCTGTGGCCCTGTGAATGACAATTATTCAGCTTTGGCACACAATCAGTATGTTGCATAACTGGGAAGAAATCTAGCGTGTATCCCTGCACTGTGAGGATCATGTTCAAGCAGTGTGGGCTGCCCTCCAGAACTGTGATGTCAATCAAGCAGCAGAAGGATGCTTTCTTTCCGTAAGGGGGGGAAAGATGGAGGGGTGAGGGAAGGAAGCAACTTTATTAAAGCTCTGACTTCTTTATGCTGTAGACTTAAAGCAGGAATTTCCCTGAAATCTTAAAGAAGAAGAAAATCTACCTCTGACTTTACAAGATCAGGTACAAAGGACCTGGCACAAGATCTACATTGATATATCCAGAACTAAGCATCATAACTGACCCAGAGAGAAACAGATATTCTTGAAGTCTAAACTGTCTCATATTGAGCTTAATGAAAGTGTTATGGCATCCTTCTGACAAACCTGCCTACTGATTGCTTAGTTTAATGATATAAAGCAAAACACCCATAGCCCAAGGAAAAAGAGAATCACAGAAATTTGAGTACCATAAAAGAGACAGAAGTCCAAAAAGCCTTTAACATACAGTAGCTTGTGTTAACTGGTATCCAGAGCAAAGAAATTGCAGGCATACTTCCTCTAAAGGTCACAAAAAACTGCCTGTAGGCCTGTCTTCTACAGTGTATCTTCAGTTTCTCTGTTTGAAAATGTAAGAGGATGTTTTTTCAGCTAGAATTTTCAGGGATAGATCAGACAGGGTTTGAAGAGTGCTCCAGTGATCACAACTCGATGATTCTGCTTTGGAACAGTGATTTTTACAGTTCCTGGACTCCTATGATGAGGTGTCCAAGGCTGTGGTTAACTTGCTTAAATTATACTCAGCTCCCCTTTGTGGAGCAAGTAACTGTGGTTTGCTGACTAAGCTGTTTGCTGCTTTTAATCTGCTTTTGTAAAGGAAAGTTCAGTTCCATAGTTCAGCCTTAAATTGTCACTCTCCATCTTCTTTAAATATGAAATATGTTCCTTCTGTATGGAATAATCTTACCTTGCCAATTGTATTTAAAAATAAACAAACATTTTTTATCTCTTGCCCTGCTTCACAAATTGTTTTGGGCTTGCACTGCACAGGACAGACTCTAGCCCCAGCAAACAGGCAGATCTCCTTTCGTAAGTCTTGGTATCAATGACCTTTGTATGAACCAATCATGGTCCCACTTCATAAGCCTACACAATGCTATACTGAATATAACCAGGTTTTTATATCTAACTACAGCTACATTTCAGTGATTTTTATTAATTTTGGTCTTTCTTTCTCCCCCACTCCAACTATGAACCCTTTGTCTAAAATGAGACATGCTCTAGGGGCTGACCTTTGGGGGTTTTTTAACCTATTTTTCTTCATGGAGGTTTTAACCTACTTCCTATCAACTCCTTTATAAGAAAATATTTTATTTTTAAGCTGGACTAGATATTTCCAAGACACTCATGTTTTTTTTTTTCTTGGACCTCACTGAGTTGGAACACAAGAATTCTTATGATGAAATATATCTACCTAAACTTAGTTTTAGAGATGTGTTAATTGCCTTGAGTAAATTGGCATTCAGGTAATTGAAGGCAATTAGTGAAAAAAGAAAAGTAGTCCACTGTAGGCAAACCATGGTTGTTCAAACAAGTAGAGAATGTAATAATTTGGCTTGACTTTCACTGCTGAGATTTTCACAGCTACAATTCATGTGGTCTTTCGTTCATCTCACATTTGTTTTTCTGAATGTAAAAGGAAAGTCTGCAGGTGGATAAGTCCCTTGCAGGAAAAAAAAAAAGGATTTGAAGCAGAGTGAAAAATTTTACTTTCACTTTATTTCCACTTAATTGAAAAAGTGCCCACAAAAGAGAAGTGAAAGAATTGAGAATTAAAATGATTAGTCAAAGATCTTCTGAGTTAGGATAGAAGTTGTAAACTGAGATACCAGCTATGTCAGGTAAAATAAAGCTTAATTGAACCAGGATATTTTTATAAAGTCAATCTGAAGAGCCCCTCACTTAAGAGTAAAATTTTCATAAAGAAAATTGAAAAGTCCGGAGACTTATACAGACTGCTGTAGCTTGCAGATCAAGGAATCATTAGAGGCTATAGTGAATTCTCATTTTCACATGACCTTCCAAAATCACTGGCTAACAAGTTTTGAAACTTGGAAGCCAGGTGGGTTTTGTTGAGTGTGGTGAAATGTTCCAGCTAAACCCTTGAGCGTAACTGCTGAAACAGTGCCAATGATGTCTTTGTAAGCAAGTGGCAGGTAGAACATTCATACCAAGTTGGGGCCTGTTTCAGTGATTAATGGAATGAAAATTATGAAGGAGAAACTTATAACCTGGCTAGAGTAGATATTCAACTTAAAAAATCAGCTGAACTCATGAAATATCAAGATGGCATACTGAAGTACTCTTGCTAATATTATAACCCATCTATTCAAGAGTTGCTGCAAATCGCCCCCCAAATGTTAACAATGACCCGTTCAGCGATGCTGGAAAAATCCCACTCCTATGTCACCGGAGCACTACGTAACAGTTTGCAATCTGCACTTGGCCAGGAGAATTATTTTTAAAAACCTTGAACTATGAGTTATGATAGAGCCCAAATGGAAACCAAATAATTTCTTACAGAGACTTAAAGTATAGAACAGTGAAACAGTTAAGGAGTGATTGAAAGACACTGTGTGCTTTTTCTTGACGAGTTACTGAATATAGGGTCTCACTTTAACTATATCATTAAAAGTTCAAGGGAAAAGTTAAGAATAGAAGGCATTGATTATTTTTCCTCATCTCTATTATGAGGAACTATTTCCTTGGTCCTCACATGGCCCTTCACCAACACTATAGTCTTTCATTTATGAGAGTACTGAGGAAACCTGAACTCTTTTTACCAGTTCTTCTTGCACTTATGGTGAATCAGATCCATCCTGAGGTGATCAGGCAACAGGCCTAAATAACTTTGCAAATATAGGTTCTCTTGCCAGTTAAATATTCTGGAGCCTCTGTTTAAACCAACTTCTATTCACAAAACGTGAATCAAAAACTACAAACGCACACGTTAGAAGAACACCCTATAAACCTAGGCTCTTAGCCATCTAAAATGCCCAATAACTTTCTATTCCAAGTGTAAAAAATGTTTCCAAGGGGAAAATAACTTCATTTTGCGGGTTTTGTACAACTTCTCAACTTCTTTTCCAAAACAGCCCACTTTGGGCTCAGCATATGGATTTTGAATGCTGCGCATTCACTCTCCCCTCAAGCTTTGGGAGGCACAAGTAGTTGACATGTTTTTCAAAAGCTCACACAACTCATCTGCTGTCGAGGCAGATGGATCTATTTGCTCCTCTTCTCTAACCATCACTCCCTGATTCTCAGATGACTGCAGTGGGACTGGAGAAGCAGGAATCACACTGCAATTGAACCCACTTTACAAGAAATCTTTTGGGTTGAGGTTAGGGATGGGAGGGATAGTTGTGCCCTAGGCAAAAGCATGCAGGCAGGAATTAATTTTTAAGCAGCTGATGTTGTGCAGGCAGTGCCTCCCCATGTGCAAAGAAAATGAAAATATCAAGCTGATCACTACTATAAATCAGTGTCCTGACAGCTTTGTTAGGTTTGCTTATCATAGTAAATAAACACATCCAATAGCATGCACAGCAGGATCAAACCTGTAGCAGCCAACTATTGTGACTGTATATTAAAAAGCAATAGAAGTCAATATAGATAAAAATGACATCGATAATGTAAATCAAGTGTTGGGAAGAAAACCTCCAGATTTAAGGTTGACTCTGTGATAAGGTTTTCAAATAAATCTCACATTCTATGGGGTTTTCCCCCTACATTTTAACTTCCTGTGTTTCATGACACAGTTGAAAAGAGATTTTACAAAGTCCCCAAAAGCTGGACGTACTTTCATCTTTCCTGAGAGCATTAAATGACGGTGACATAATGTCCACATGCCCTACTTATTTTTTATTAATTTCTAATTATTTTTAATCACCATTTATCGTTGTCACAGGTAATCCTACACCTGCCAAAACCCACTAAAACATGCAGAGTCAGGCATATAAAATCATAGATGTTATTTGTTTATTTAGTCAGGCATTCCTTTATGATTATACTTAATGGTTAGAACTTCAGGATTATATTACTTCTCGTGAAAAGCTGCTCATTAATCTTAAGTTGTTGCATTTGCTCTATATGAAGAAAGTATACATTTAATTTAGAGAGAAAAAGTTATCTTCAGGTCCATTATAAATTCAGACTTTCACAGTAGACACACTTGCAAAATGCATCCCACACCTACACCTGCAGTTGAACTTCAAACCTGGCTGCGGTGAGTTATGTTATGATACCTCAACTCAGAAATAATGTCTTAGCTTCATAGAAGCTAAGATCAAACACTTTTTGGAGGATAAAAACCTTACTGTGCAACTTTGGAGGCAGAGTGCATTAGCTGATGTTGAGAAACTCCAGGCAGTTACTACACCCTCCCGGGAGTGTAAGCCTAGAAATATCCAGGGATTACCTGGTGGACTTAAACTGAATTAAATAGAGCTTCTCCATTTTCTGAGAGGCTCTAGCAAACTGCTGTCTAGCACCACGGTACCAAGCTGTAGATGGTAACGCTGAGTCTGAAGGGTCCACCTCTGTAACTATATGCTGTACAAAGTGTCCCACAGAACAGATAATGCAGCAAGGCAACTTTCGGCTGTGTTTTTTTGGGTTTTCACTGTATAAAAACAGGGTGCTACTTGTATGAGCTACCTGTAGCAAAGAGAACTACTGTTCCGTCTTTCTTCAATACTTGGAACAGGATGCTCTTCTTGTGCCTCCTTTCACATTAAATACCCCTTTAAAAAATTAGAGACCAGAGGAATTTAAGCAACTCCAAGAATTCTAATGCCATGGCATTATCATAATTTGTGAGACTTCTAGGAAAATGCTTTCAAAATTTGTAATGAATGCAAAGTCATGATAACAGATGAGTTCATACTGGATTAAAAAAGGACCAAGAAGAAAGAAAAGAAAGAAGGGTTATTCTCTTTTGTGGGATTTGTTTTCTTTTTTACATATTTGCCTGGGGAACTTAGTCTAATTTGTAAGAGGTAATTAGAGCCTTGACATTACATGCTTGAAGTTCTTCATATTGTTAAAGGCTTTCTAGTTCAGGACTTTAGACAATAAAATAATCCTACCTTCAAGCTAACTCTTTTAAATGAAACAATCTGACTCTTAGATCTGTCTCCTCAGCAAGCCAAAACTGTATTTTCTTCAAATGACTTTTTAGTTACATTTTTTTTTCCCCTTTGAATCAGGAGCATATATTAGTTTGTTCCTAGATAGTCTTTTCTAAGGATGTAACTATTCTCAAATCCTAGCCTTTTAGAATCCAGTTTTTTCTACCCAAAGGGTACCTTGTCCATAGAAGAAAAATGTGGCTTTTCTTCCAAAGCTGTCTTTCCATTAGAAATTCAGTGTTGAGTGGTAAACTACTGTTGACAGCAGGTTTTTGGTGAAGTTTGTAACTAAACACACAAAGAGACATGGAGAACATTGCCAAAGCAGACTCAACTGTGTCCTTGCTGTTTGAATGTCTGCCGAGGGGTGTGAAAAGGGAAACCAACAAGTTAATCAGCTCAATTTCTCCTGTTGTCTAGGCAACAGGAATGCCTCCCTTCCCCTTCCAGTTTTCTATAATGGTCAATTAAATTACTTAAACCCAAGAATTAAAGCAGCATCAGGTCCACTTCACAGGTGAGCTTTGACTGCAGATGGAAGAGGCAAACCTGAGTTAACATTGTTTTCATTGCTTTTGCCTCCCCAAATTTCTAAGCAGGAAAGGGAGGATAAAACATATTTGAATCTTCCTACCCACAACTGGATTTACTACCCACCTTTCCATAGCATGCCCTTGTACATCCTCTCAAGCACAGGCTCTGTACAAGTGTGAGTCAGCCTGGGGAACTCCTGTCAATTCCAGGTAAGATATGAAGAGGAAAGAATACAGCTTTATTTGGGGTTTGGCATTTTGTTTCTATTTGCCAACCTTTGAAGCTCAATGCAACTATATTTGGGAATGAAGACTATGTGATATAAAAGGAAGCAAATAAATGTAGTGTTTTCCCATGATGTTTTCCTCCTAGCAATCTTCTCAGACCTGAAGCAAACTTTTAGTTTGCGTAGCCTTCAAAGAATCAACTTGCTGACCTGCCGTCCCCAAATGGCTCTGTGCCTAATACTGTAATCCCTGTAAGCAGATCATTTATCCACTGGCAGAGAAGCTTTGCAGGCCTACACAAAACTGCAGGACCATTCTCAATAGTCAAATCTAGTCATTCCCATCTGAACACAGGGGAGAGAAAGAAGTATAGCATCCCTTCTATGTCTTTTTGTATTTGCAGTATAATTTACTGGTCTTTTTACTCTCATTATTGCTATTGAGATAGGTGAGTTCAGAGATGTCTATTATTGCAGGCATTGCAATCAGCTCTCCTTCTGTTAACAACTGTTCACCGAAGCACAATCCCACTTTTCTTCACTTTGACGCTGATAAATTATTTTTGCTTGAGTTGTTTACTGTTTTATTTTGTGGACTGAATTATATATTTTCCCTAATTTCAATAAAATGGGTTTGACTATTTCCAAGAGTGTAGTTTTTAGGGGAAAGCAGAAATAAATTGTTTAAATCATATTTCACAAGATACAGGTTTAGTAACCTTTCTTTCTATAGCTCCAAGGCTTTCTGATCTCCATGAAAAGACAGTCAAATTATGGCCTTTGAATTATCATGTAAGCTTTTTATATGTAACTCTTCAGAGATAGTCCCAAGTTCTGTTTAACTCATTTTCTGGATGCCTACTTTGAAAGCTGATTTTTGAATGACGTAAGCGCTGGTCACATGTGACTGCAGCCATTCTATGTTGCATAGATCAAGCTAATTCATAGTATTGGAAAAGAAATCAGGTCCTAGACATCTCAGATTTCCTGAAAATGAATGGATACATTTAGCCTAATCTCTCTGCACACTGGTTTCCAGGACGTAAATACTTCCTTTGTTTCACTGGTATGGTGAGGAAAGAATCCTTGACACAGTTTGAAAATGCACTGATGAGAATTATTTTCTAAAAATGCATTTTTGAGGAAATTAACAGTATTTGAAGCACAGTCTGAATGCATGAAATTAATTTGAACAACAACAAAAAGTATTAACTATGATTAATTGGAAACTCCAAGAATAGTATCTATCAATAAATATGGAAAAGTTTATGCAGAAAAAGAGAAGAACAGGACTGTGTAATTGAGTAAACCTTTTTCAATATAGATGCATAAGGCACTGACCCAAGTCCATGCTGACAGCCTTACAGAATGCAACTTCCTACCACTTTAGTAATTGAATATGCAAAATTATTAATATCCTCTGAAAGCAGAGGAAAGCTTTATGCACGTACTTTACACTGCTGAACTTGGAAGATCCCAAGCAAATTTGGATGACTGTGTTAAGCACTGTACAAGCATAATCAAAATCTCTACGCTAATAAGGCCCAGTACTGATAAATGTTATTGCAAGCAAAAAAGTGATACTACGACCACAAAGATACATATTTTTCTTCATTCTTCACCTTCTCTGACTTTTTTTAAAAAATTTTCATTTCTTTTGTGTTTAAACAGTAACCGCTTTATTTGTGACAAAGAACATACTTTCAACATACTTCCAACTATTTTCTGGCACCTAGAGTAAAAGAAGGTGTATTTAAATTTAAATTTAAATAAATAAATAGATCTATCTCAATATGTTGGCAAAAAGTACTCCAGGTTTTTTACCTTCTTCCAGGAGAAAGAGTCCATTCCACATACAGATATACATTAATATATTAATATTGAGTTCGTCACTGTTTTATGGCTAAATAAAAGCAATTTCAAACTAGTTTTACTTCTGTATTGCTACGGTTGTGCCCATGAAGTTGGGGTTGTTCACCCGACACCTCTTTGTTACATATAGATAAGTCTGAAAGAGGCTACACGTGTTCCTCTATTGCTTTTTGTGTTCAAAGCCATTGTGTAAAAGTGTAAAAATGTATCACACTGCTTAGACTGCTGCTAAAAATTATGTACTGGATTAAATAAATTAGTATTTTTCTAACATGCAGATGAGGTGACTAATTGCTTTTATAGATAATAAAATCATCAATTGATGAACTAAGCTCCATTATAAACACATGTTCTGTACATACACATAGGTGAGCTACTAAATACTGTTGAAAATGCCATTTTCCATGGATTCTGCTTTAGAATATTTTTGTCATAGTGTTTTTTCTATCATCCATGTATATCCATATATAATTCCATATTGTAACTGGAACTAAAAAATTAACTGGATAAAGAGTTCAAAATGACTCCAACTGCAACATGAATGCACTTACGTGTTTTGAAATTAAAAAAACACCCATACTGCTCGGTAGTGTAGGGCACAAACTGTATTTCACTGTATCTAGGTATGAGCAGATAGTGTAATGTGACTAAAAGCTACTGCTTCTTATTCCTTGGAACTGCAATTGAAGAACAAAATAAATTTGTTGAACAGATTGGGAAGGGAGGGGGAAGTAGGGAGGGGAAGGTGGGGAAGGGGTATGGAGAAAGAAGACCAGACAGACAAAACTTAATGCATTCCAGAGTAATAAAACTCCCTGGTAAAACCCCAACTGACATTTTGCATCAGACAAGAATAAGAAATGAAATAGAGTCAAAATACAGTCAGGAAAGAAAAGTAGGACAGAAAAGGGATTTAGAACTTTAGAATATTTGGTGAAAATTAGAGATGGACCATAATAAGAAGGCTTGATCCAGATACCTCTAAATTTTGGAGGACACTTGATAGCTTGAACAGGATTTGAGTTCTACAAAATTGCTTTTTTATAATGGACTTTTAGCCAAACTCCACTTCCAAACTCTGGGTTAGTTTGAGAGTGTCTTTTGATTCACATCCTGAATCTTCCACCCATGTCTGCTGGAAATCTTACATTAACGCAATTGTTGAAAAACAGTGTGGTGAGCCAAGATTCTGTTTTCACCAGCTCAGTCTCCTGAGCTGTTCTAGGCCACCACTTTCGTCTGCTGGAAATAGTGTGTGAGGTTTGACCTGGGCAACTTGAACGCCTTTCTGCAGCACACAGACAGAGGTTTTATTGTAAGCTTCCCTTTTCAGGACTTCAGTCCCTCCTACACAGTTCAGTAACCAGTTAATTTATATATTCTGCCTGAAGCACTCCCTCTGGCTTCATAATACAATCTCTGAAATGAAGAAAACGTACCTAAAAGCGGATACAGCCATTCCCAGGCCACTTATTCAGCTCTAGGCTGCCTGCTGGCATGAAGGCACTTGTAGCCAGCTCAGTGTCCCAGGGCAGTCTGCAACGCTGAATGATGGTCAGCCCTCTGCTGTGCTCTCCAAGCAGCCACCTTCCCACCACACAGCACTTTGCTACATCAGTTTTTCCACTATATTCCCTATGTGGCATCCCAGTTCTTTCCAGGTCAATGGAATATTTTACTTCGGAATCAGCTTGCTTGCAAACAGGTTTTGTACTTACAGGAGATTGGAGTGGGGAGAAAAAAAAATGAGAAAAAGGAAGGGTTGGTTGAAACAAGTGGCTTGTGAGTGCTAGAGATAATTTCTACACTTTTTTTTCTTGTGTAAATTTCAAATAGTGGCTTAGGAAGATGTAAACTCCATTTCCTTCTTTTCCCTGCAGTTTTAGTGAGTCTGGTGGCTTCTATACCCTGTGAATTTTCTGATGTGTACTATGGGAAAGCTCACACCAGTGCCCTCTTCTGTGTTGGGACATTGACAAAGTATCTGCTCTTTCTGCTACTTAACTCCTCTATCAAACTTACGTGATGCAAGCCAGTGGATCCAAAATTATATGGGGGAAATACACTAGGACGTATGGTCACGGACAGTGCAATGAAAATCATAGAGCTGAAGATCAATATAATTATTGCACAGCACCACCCTCCAACCCCTACCCAAAATACCTGCACAAACAAACCATGCAAGAGGAATTGAAAGGACTTTTGGGCTCACTTAGGTTTTAGAACTTTCCAGTGTGTTCCATATGTAGCACGCCTACAAGAATGTGAAGAACAGGGACTGCCATTTAAGTTGACAACCCAGCATGTTTGCTAAGTAGCTTTTTCTTTGCTCCTAACTCTTACATACTAACAGTTAACTCCCTAATATCATGATGCTATTTGCACATACATTAGTAAAAGAATAGTAAATATAT